>UZAN01047138.1:15831-27253 GCA_900618425.1 Echinostoma caproni
TACTATCCCCACGCCACCGGGCAGCTAATCAGATCGTTTCTCTTTTCAAAACATTTCGAAACACCTGCCCTGTGATTCATGTCTTTTCAGCTCACGCCTCATTAACTGGAAAAATTCGTAATAGAAAAGTATAATTCGTTTGAGCTCAAAAAAACAAAATATCTAGCACTATCTGACAGGTGCGCAGAATTCACGGGGTAAATTCCGCTGTGCTTAATCTTGCCCGTTTATTCACAAACACAAAGAGAGAGTGCAACAGTGAACTCAGACTTTGGACTATGAAATATCTCTCTCTTTCTCCGTTAAATGTGTTCCGCGTGGCGACTGTCGTGAACACCTTTTTAACTGGAATGCAAGTTTTAACGATTGCACGCGGTTCACAATACACAATGGAGGGTGAAAGATAGTTTTTATATAAATCTCATCAGCTTGTGGAATTTGCGGATGATCTGGATCGACTGTATATCTCAACAATAAATTGTGTTGAAAATTTATACAAAGTAGCTGGAATTACTGTCATGTTACCGTAAAATGAAAAGAGAACTGCAAATTCTACCACAGCGATCAGTATTGATAGTAATCAATTATCTCTCATAAACGTTTTTACTCTCTAATTTTTTTTATAGTAAACAATTCTGATCCAAAAGGTTTACATCACTGTGTTTAGTGTGCAACGGTTTATCGTTTAGTTAGGGGTAGATAACAATACAAGCGTAGGATTGATACAGATTAATACCTTGCACCGATTTCACTGCACACGCATGGAAACTGAAACTATTTTGACCGTATACAAACTGGTTTTTCATAATTTTAATTTACGAGCTCCACACAAAAAAAAGCTACTTTGCCGGTGGAAAAGTTCAATAAAATTGCCGATTTCCTTCAAGTGGTGAAAACTTAACTGAAGTACCACGAAATTTTGGTAACTCACAGGCATTAGGTTCGTCTGAATCCAGGCAAACAGAGCTGTTCACCTCTGAGGTCACTGCCACGTTCTTTCACTTCTGAGTGACCTGATGAGCCTGAAGAGCCGGTATCGATTGATACCACATTTGGTACGTGACCAAAAGATTTTGAATTAGATCGGGATCATCGGCTTACTGTAGCGCTTGATGCAAACGCGAACAGAAGCTGATCGTATAACACAATCTGCTGTGGATCATGAAGGTTTTGGCTTCAAAATGATAATATGCTCAGACATGCATCAACAGCAGTATTTATCTGATTAACTGCCACATTTGCATAAACCCGGATTCTCCTCAAGCGAACTGACAACGGGGCAAGAATACCATTTGCCATTCGCAATCGTTCAGTAAAAATAAACTTGCTCAAACTTTGAAAAAGGACAGAATATGGACACACGCTGAAACACAAAAATACATGATTGCGAATCATGTGATGAATATAGAAAACTGTGATTCTAAATCAATAAGCCTCTTATCAACGATTAAAAATAGTAGCCAAAACACGTGTAACGGTGAGTCAGTACCACGAAACTTTTGCATTCCGTTTGCAGCAAATGAGGAGAAAGTTAAACTGCTGAAGGTCAAATTTTCCTAGAAGCACTTTACAAGAGCCCAACCAGAAAGTGGAAGGTTAATGTTCGAACAACAAATAATAATCATTTCAATCACACACCGTGATGACGAAACACATTAAGGCACGCAGAGAAACTGATTATATTGTTGTTTGATTCTTGCTTGATTCAAAACACCTTTTACGGAAGAGAATAACTGTCAAAACTGTGCAGATTTTCATCTACCGAAGTCATAAACTCTCCGACATTCTCCGTTAACGTTGCTGCACAAACACAACCCAATGTTATCCAGGCGGTTATAAATCTGCCTCAATCGGGCATCACTGGTACGTTGGCCTGTTATTGTTTCGGACGTGCGAATGACAAGAGGCACTTTTGCAGAAATCCCCAACCATATGCCGGGGCAAGGACACAGCTGGGGACAACCATTCAATGTGTATATTGGCTCGATTTTGATGCGCGAAAATGCAGAACAAAATCATTCATACGAGAGTTACGTCGAGATGTTTCAGTCAAACTGCGTCGTTCACGTACCGATTCCACGCACTATTGGGCCGTTTGAACTGTGGTTCCATCGCTGTTAGGCGACAGATTTTGAACGGTTTGTTGTTGACAATAGCAGACATATACCGGACACTACTTTTGTTCCATAATCTAAATTTATGTTCACATTTTTTACTTCAGTACCAACGATATGTAACGTTGGTTTTACAAGATCGCGAACAGCTGCATCCTTCCACGAGAGAACTTTCGAATTTGCTTTCGATCGTAGGTGAAACTCGATCCTAAAACATTATTGCATAGTAATTCCATTGAGTTGACTAATATTACGAGTTCTACTCGATAGTTGTTTAGCATTTATATTGCTGTTTGGCACTGAAAGTGTATGCATTTGCCTATCTGCAGTTGCTACACCACGTGTTTCTCTCTTTTCATTTTCACATTCACCGAAACACACACGTGCCCTGGCTATTGTATTCATGGCTCAACGTATTCTGCACGAATTCTGGTTCCAAATACGCCATCGCCGACTTAACAGATTATCCACTTAACTAATGGCATGCTCTTTCAACCACGTGGGATTCCGATTACCTCGGTCAACAACGTATGTACCTTAGCTCGAGTGTAGCACACCAACTGGTCAACCCAGAACAAAATCACCACTGATATCATTTTCCGATCCCAATCACAGCAACGCATCAGACTCGACATTGAGTATATTTACTTCACTATTCCACTACCCTGGATGTTACCCCGACCGAGAACAATACGTATCCACTGCGAACGTTTGTGAACATCATGCACCTCAGCACAGCGCCATATTTACCTTGCCAGTACCGAAAGTTATTTTACACTTTCTAGCGGCAGGCTGTCGTAGTGTGCCCCATTGTATGGTGAAAGCTGGACAATAGCAGACATTTGCTGGACACCATTTTTCTTCCATATTCTAAACGTATTTTCACATTTCTACTTCAGTACCACCGATCAAAAACTGCTGCATACTTCCGCGAGAGAACTTTCAATTTTTTCTTTCGTTCCGTTTTGCCCATTATCGCGCTCGTTGGTTTTCGTTTCCTTCATGATCTAACCAAAAATCTCGTTAGCCGGGACCGGTACATTCTCTGTGCCACGGTACCTCAATACACGTTTACAACAACCACAAGACTTTTGGTTTAACCAATGGTAACTTGGTTATTTGCGAGCCCGGGGTCCCGTTCTGAAGTGCGTCACGGCCGGTCGTAGTCGACTTTCTTCAAGGCTGTAGTCGGGCAGCGTTGGTTAACGATGGCTGAGTCATGCTTGTGATTCTGGAGCCGCTGACATTCGTATTTTGATGTCCTCCAACTGATGTTAGGGTCTTTTTGGACGCGGTTGAGTAAGCGACTGCAGATTTCTGCGTCGTGGGGAGACTAAAATGCGCACACAAATACCAGGTATTTGAATTGGTCATCAGTCAACGAAATTAACTTGAATTTCTTGCGTTCCTGATTCACAATGCTGGCTAGTGTCGGATAGCCATCTGCATCGTGTTTCATTAACTTGGGGCATTGATATCTATCTCTGTCTTCCGGGATCTGAAAGCGGCTTTCGACTCAGTCGACCGGTCAAAACTCTGGCACTGCCTTTCTCTGAAAAGTGTGCCCGAAAAGCTGATTTCAGTATTACAATCCCTTTATACAAATGGTGGAAGTCGAGTTCGAGCTTACGGCAGACCTGATTATGGAAACAGCCCTAGTCTCGTTCGAGGGTAGTGGCATTGATTTACTCCCAGGTGGCAGGCTGTCTGATCTAAAATATTCAGATGACATTGTGCTACTAAGTAAGTTACAAGCCTTCTAGATAGTTTGAGTGCTAGTGTAGCCAGGTTCGGTATGCGTTTTACACCTTCAAAGTGTAAAATGTCAGTTTAAAACTGGGTTCGTTCAAAACCCAGCATCACCCTTTCTGAGGAAGTTATAGAGCATGTCGATAAGTTTTGCTATTTAAGTAGCTATATCTCACCCGATGGACGCATCGCGGATGAAGTGTCAGCTGGCCTGCAGGAGGCTCGTTTGGCATGTGCCAACTTGAGACATCTATGGCGCCGTCGCGACATCCGGTTGTCTGTGAAGAGTCAAGTGTATACTGCAGCAGTTCCACCAGTTCTGCTGTATGGCGCAGGAACTCGGTCATTAAGAAATCAGGATAAAGATAGGCTGTCGGTATTCGAACACCGGTGTCTACGCAGCATTGTACGAATCTGGCGGGGCAGCCGGAAGAGCAATGCTGAGGTTAGGCGCAGAGTTTTAGGTAAATGCGGTCGCCCACTGGAGTGTATGGTTGACCTCCATAGATTACATTGGTTGGGGCATGTGTTACGCATGTCACCAGATACAGGTTGTCACGATGAGCAATGTTCGCCGAGGCAGGTAGTGGGTGGAAGAAAGTTAAGGGTGGTCAAGCTAAGACCTGGCACGAGGGTATGAAAACCCTAACCAGGAGTCTGGGTCATATAGGTCCCGCTAGGCTTCCTGGATAGGGACCTCGGGATGATCATACTCGATGGTTAGAGACACTGAGTGATATGGCTGGGTGTCGTAAACAGTTGCGTTTGTGCATCTTTTCAATTTCTTTGCAACATCAGTCCACTGAAATACTTGATTCTGCTTACAGCCTCTCCTGTTTTCTCCCTCCCGTCTTTCTTTTTACGTTCATCCAAATTGGAAGCCAAAGGACAGCAACCAAAACTGGCGCATGATAGTGCGTGGTTATTAATTGTACAATCTGAACTGAACTGAGGGATACCGGATACTGAACATGAACGGCGCCTTTTTACCAAAAGTCTCTGAAAGCTGTTGAACCGTTTATTCGAAAATGAAATTACGTGAACTTTCGGGCAGGAGCATATCTGTGTAACCGTTATGTTCTTTGGTTCTCATCTTCTGGAGCAATAATCGCATCATACATCTATCACCGCCATCCAGGAATTCGAAATGGAATGCACCTACTAGACGTTTGAATTAGGAATCCAATTTCTTTCTTGCTCCGGGATTCTACACGAATTAAACGATGATTGTGGCAACAGCATCAACAGATGTGGATTTTTAACCGGTTTCGCTCGATTGGGATGCGTGCTCAAACGTTTTAACATGGTGTCCATCATCCTCAGGTGCGCGGCCTCAAATTGTGCCTGGTACTGTTTGAGAACAGCATGTAACTGCTCCGGCATGATCAACATCGTGGATCCGGAAATTTTCCCGTTGCCACTTGTTGTGAGCGCGCATGTGGCTGACTTGGATGCATGCGTGATCTAACGGGTCATTTAGGCTCTGTTCTAGCAGCTTGCAGTACCGTAGGAAAACGGAATGCAGTTATTCGAGCTGAAAATAATGCACCATATCCAAGGATGAATCGACTTTGCGGTAACTCTCATCTCGCCGCGTACAAGGTTTCAGTTCAAATTTCCCAACCAATAAACACACTTTCGTGTGCCGGTTTTGGCTGCGGTCTTTTGCCCTTTCCTCCCATCTGGATAAAAGAGCAGGAGGAAGATTGAAATGCTGGGAGGAAATTCGAGCGGCAGATAGATAATTCACACAGGCTGGTGTTAAAATAATAAAGAGTAGATAAATGAGCATTACATGCCCCAACAAGCGTAATCTATGGGGGTCGACTACTTGCTTCAGCGGAGTACCTAAAACTACACCGGAACCAACATTGCTTCAGTAAAAACCAATGAAAAGATCCATACTCTTGACTTCCCGACCCTTCCAATCATTGACCCTAGTTGTAAACAGAAGCTACGAAAAAAGGTGATCTCACCAATGGCAAGTTGTAGCTGCAATGCACTAATGCAGTCAAAAACCCTGTCTGTTACTACACTCCCTTTTGCATCTTGAAAACTGAGGTGTATGTAGTCATCATTGCTGGATTTGAGTCACGGGATCGTGTAACAGTGTGTGGAAGCCTCCTGAAAAACGTGGAGAACGTATCTGCAGATGATGAAGCATTTGTCTAGTAACACTGGCAGACAACGTGCAATCCACTGTGATTAATTGGCTTGTTTCTAACACAGAACCCCGAAAATTTTCTTATTTATCTTCATTTACTAATTAAGGTCAAATTTATAAATCGATCAAAATGTACTTAATTGCTTACTAGGAATGACTACTTGCAATTCTGTGCGTCCCCACAGTGGACTACAGTCCAACTGAGCATCAATGGAAATTACCTAAATACCTTATTAGGTTGAAGTGAATATAAGTCCCCTTCACCTACACGCCTCGAGAGAGCAGAGCTGTATGCTACCGATCGCGTCCCCAGGTAGCGGATAGGGAACGGCTGTCAACTCACGGCTAACCGTGAATAAGATGAGCTTCGGTTCTCCTAATAAGCGGGGCTCCTTAGGCTGCAGCTTCCGGTCTTCCTCGCTTTGGCGGGGCTCTTAGTGAGAGAGCTAAAGCCGTGCTCCTGGGCCGGTTCCCAGTAGACAGTAGGTTGTGCGCAGTGAGACTTAGAGGGGCGTGCAAAGGAAGCAGCCGTCACCTTGATAGACGAAAAATGTTTGTCGTGTCGGTGTACGCCCCAATGAACTTCAGCCCAGATGCAATCAAAGATGATTTGTACCATAACCTACACGGCCTATTGCGTAAAGCGAGTCGGGCTGATAGCGTGATTTTAGCAGGAGATATGAAGGCTAGAGTAGGACGGCTGACTTCGAGTGAGGCGCAACTGGGTGATCCTTTTGGATCCTATGGCTCGGTAAACGGGGACCGGCTGTTGGCTCTGTGTTCTGACCACCGCCTATTCCTTGCCAGTATGAACTTAAGGTGCTCTCACTGCCGGTACGCCACCTGGCATCCGCCCTTCTCGGGTCGGAGACGGACGCGGATCAACCATATCGCGACAAGCCAAAAATGGTCGGGTTGTATACAAGACTGTCAATTGTACTGGAGCACTCCCCTCGAATCCGACTACGCGTTAGTTTGCGCCAAGTTGTCCATGTTCTTCGGTGAGCGTTCCAAACGTACCACGCAACGACGGTTAGACTGTGATAAGTTGTCTCAACCAGCACGTCTAACTGTCTATCAGAAAGCGCCAGCTAAAAAGCTATACCCAACCCCACCCGATGACGTTAACCAGCACTGGTTGCTTATTAAGAAATCTCTGCATTCTGCTGGTTTAGTTAGTTGTGATGTGACACGCCGTGCAGCGACACCCTGGATTTCTGTAGAGTTTCTACACCTTCTTAATGCACGCCAATCAATCCCTACCGGAAGTGAGCATAATGAAATACGACAAGCAAGGAGTCGTATCCCTAACGCAAGAATACGCAGAGACCGCGAGATCTGGTGGACTCAATGCCCGTCAGAGATGGCACGTGCTGCCACCATGATAGATTCCCTTAAACGGTTCTATCTCATCCGGGTCACGGGTAGGAAAGCCTTGAGTGAGAGCAAATCGATCTGCAAAACTGACACTTCGTCCATTCACAATCAACAGCGACGTCTTGCACGTTGGGCGGAGCACTTCAAGGCACAGTTTAGCTGGCCTTCAGCGTCGGATTTTCACATAGCTATTCCGACACACATCCCATTGTCTGTCACAACAAACCGCCATGACATCTGACTGTCCCCTAAGGGACACATAGTCAAACCTGTATGAAGTAACAATGGTTCAAACAGTAGTTTTACTTAAGCAAAATAGTGGTGAACGGTTCTGATATCCTTTCTCAGTAATCTTTCCTCTCACTATATTCTTGGGGCCGGTTTTCAAGGCAGGTGTATATCCGTCCGTACACATTTTAAAATATCATTCGGAACCTTCCCACGAATCGCGCAGGTTCATTGCGTGAATAGATGTGTGTTTATGAACAAGCGTTTGTAGGCGAACAGTTGTCTTCATCTCTGCTTGCGATTTGTGATTCCGGATTTGTATTTCTTGTCTATTCCGCCTACTACACTTTTAACATTTGTGATCCGATCTCCCAAGCTGCGACCAAACTCCAGAGCTACTTAAAGATCTCAAATAATTCCATCTGATCTCCGCAAATGTTAGGTGCAGTTACAGCCTTCTTTTCATTTGACATAATCACTTTGCATCTGGGTGCTGCTAAGCATTTACCACATTTGTACACGTCGATTGCCACGTGGTTTCAAGCACTTGAGTCCACCATTGTACGTTCACGCAGCGAATGGGTATAATTATCACATTATCGATTAGGAACTTTGTTTCCTAGACTGAGACGTATATAAATTCTACAAAACGTATCACATGGGTGACTCAAAAAATTGCTTGGAAGCATAAAACTGGTATAAACAAACGTAGAGAGAGAGAAAAAACCCTCTCTTGAGAACATAATTTATGGCAAACTCAAAGGGAAATGGGGATATTGGGGAGCTTTCTTGAACTGCTCTATAGACGGCAAACGGTACTCCATTCGTGAACAAACAGCTTTTATGTATTTCTTCGAGTGAATCAAAGACCGCGCGAGTATTGATCATTGTAAAGCTTGACGTTGATCTGGCAACTATCAGAGAGTGAAGATTTGATTTATGTGACAGCAACTACAGCGGAAATTAGATACTGAAGATCATAACTTCAGTTTCTTTATAGATGGAGTTAAAAAAATAACTGAGAGTAGTTGAGAGCTTTAAGTGCCTCGGGATCTTGATCACAGCTGGTCGGGTGTTGTTGGGGAGGAGATCACATCTCGAATAGTGATAGAGCAGCTTTCGCCAACCTGCGACATCTGTGGCACCGCCACGACATCTGACTGTCCCCTAAGGGAAGGGTGTATATCGTCGCGATTCCTAGCGTTTTGCTTGACGGTTGAGAGACTTGGCCCCTCCGAGTGGGGGATGCTAATCGACTTTCTGTATTTGACCACCGATATCTGCCAAGGCGTTGCTCGTGTCTGTTGGGAACAGCGGGTGAGCAATAACGAGGTCCGTCGTCGTGTGTTGGATGTTGATAGTCGTTCTCTAACAGAAGTAATCTCTCTACACCGCCTCCGATGGCTTGGTCACGTATTGCGTATGCCTGCCCATCGACTACCTTTCCATGCTCTTCGCACGTACCGGGCCAGACTGGAAAAAGCGCCGCGGCGGTCAGACCATGACATGGCGTAGAGGTGTGAAGAAACTGGCTTGAGCTTTGGCTTCGGCCGCTGCAGACCGCCTTCCAGGTTGAGACCCACGGGATGTCGTCGGTGAGAGAAACGAAGAAATATGGCCCAGAATAGAAATCAGCGGCGCGAATGCTGTGCGGTCTCCTTGTTGAAATCCCGTGCCCGATAACAAACGATAAGCTAACAAAAAAGGGTTGAAAATGGTACGGTGAAACACACTAAAAAATTGTAATTCAGTTTATTCATAATTTTCCATTTCAACAGTTCGGTCTTTTTTCCCATGCTCTGCATCCCAAGCTCCGCTTTGGTTATCTGTATCGTTATTATTGCTGTGGTGTTGGCACCTTGCTTGTGCGCACACCGGTGTTAAATATGTATATAGATCATGGACACGCGTTGAAGGTTATGAAATGTGATTTATATCTGACTCGTTTCAAAAGAAGTTTTGATAATACACGGGTATTGTTCATAGCCTTCAGAGTTAGAATTCACTGGTTGTCAACCAGGATGGCTAGAACCAAAAGGGAATAAGCATGCCAGGTAATCAACAATGCTAAAGGTAGAACCGAAAAAGCATTTGGTGTTTATTGAATCATGCCTACCGTAACCGGGGCATCTATGTTGGCCTGGTTCATATGAAAAACCAAAAGGGAAACCAAAAGTGGTCTAGTCAAAACAGACAGTATTTAAAGGTGTACAATCTGAGTACTTCTTTGCATGAGTTCTCTTTCTATTCGTTTGACTCCGCTTTCAACATTCAGATTTTCAAGTGTTTAAACAGTCCCACAGAATACATAATGAGAACAGGAATCCGCAAAAAGGTTCGTTTTCAGTATGCGATGGTCATGCTGTATATAGTTATACAATTAAATTAAAGTATGCAACATTTGGTATAATAACTGGTCCCCAGTCATCATTTGTATCATTAGTACCACAGAAGAATAGCATGGCGAACCAGCTCGTTTTCAGTGGAATGGACAGTATATTCGATTCCATAGTTTTTTCCCTCGTCATACGAAGAGAAATCTAATTCGCTCTTTAAGTAACATTGCCAAGATATTATGCACGGGGGACACCATCGAGAGTGAGTTTCAATTTTTAGGAACTGCTTTTTTCTTAGAATTACTACCCCGAACGATTTATCGACAGGGCAATGCTAGAACACGAGGAGTGGCCAATGGAAATCGGAGTATTAAAGAAGTCTGTCTATGTGTATGCCATTCAAGGAAGATACGGAGGCCGAAGTATTTCAACGAAAGGTAATGAGTACAGTAAGCAGAACATTTTACACTGCACAAGTAAAAACCGTGTTCATATCTAAACCGTTTATGTTTCCGACTGAAAGACAGAGTACCAGATTCTACGGCCTCATTCTGTGTAAACTCATTCACCAGTTCCTGTGGAATTGAGTATATTGGCGGCAGGACGCTTATCCAATTGCGTTTAGGAACATCACCCGGTTTAGCGGAGGACTGAAACAATTAAAACAATTACGAGCGCGGCGTTTGCAGCGTGTTGAGTGAAATCACTCGGTGAATGTGGCAGGCGCGTTTCGACCGGTTTACAAGGTTCGATGCAGACAACCAAGAACAGTGAGGCATCGTATCTTAGCCACGGCCGGATTCACAACACGTAAGCATACACACCTTTTGCGCCCGAAAGAAATTCGCGCAAGCACTTAATCTCTTTGGGCTCACTTGATCCAATCCAACAAGTGCGCAATCACTTGAAATGTTGATTCTGTGATTCATCTCACACATGACCCATAAGGACTCCAACCTTTCATTCCATGTTTGTCCCTTTTGTTAGTCCTATTCGATGCAATGCATTGGCACGATTACGAATAACTGAAAACGACCTTGTTATCACTTTCTCTGGTGTCTCTTGAAGGGTCATTTGTCAGCAATCCAGCCATTCGAGCATGAGTGCTTGCACAAATTGATTGAGCTATTCGCACAAGGTAATGACCGTGTAGCTCAGGATATAAGGTCCTAACCCGAAAGATCGCTGTCCGAGTCCTAACAGGGACACAAAATGTACCCACTGCTGACGAGTCCAAAACAGAATGAGGCAGCTGTCCAGTTCTCTTTGTCGGTTATCGCGAACAGTTCCATCGAACGTAAATGCAGCAACTTGTGGGAATTAACGATCTCCCAAAAAATGAAACCCACACACAAGATCATCAAATGTCTGGTGCCTCTCAACAATCGAATGGGCTAAACCAAGCTTGCCAACAGGAATGTTCCCTTCCCCTTGTAAGTGCTTATTTATTACTG
>UZAN01047139.1:0-12190 GCA_900618425.1 Echinostoma caproni
AGTCAGCCGCTACAGAGTTGTAATACTGCTTCTGACGTGTTAATCGAGCTCTGAATCCGACACCAAGGAACGACAATCCGTCCATCGATTATGTGCGGGACCTGGAATGGTACAAAAGAAGGGAAATNATATTAGACAGCGCCAATTCAAAACCCTACGTTACGGTTTCTGTCTTATTACAGAGTCAGTTTTTGTATTACGCGCCGAAATTGTACAAAGCAATCGATCATGTAATGAAACAAAGAATGTTCGGGTTATACACAATCACCACAAACTGTCATATGACGACGGCCAAACTACTATTTCAATATGATGCTTTCCATTTTGTACCCTTCTGATGCAGGATAAACCAAGCATCCTTGTATGGCATCCTTAAGCCTTACCACGACAATATTGGTAGAAATAGTTAAGTTGCTGTGCATCATCTTCAACTCTGTTCTCCACCAGTTCATCAAACGGGCGGAAGCAGCTAATATAATGACTCAAGGACCAGTCAAAGCAAGGCCGTTCACATCTGGGCAACATCAAACGAGTCAATAACTTAGCAATGTTGTAGTCTGTCGTACCAAACTGGGTTTTTTTAAGTATTCGGTTCGAACTCCCAAGGATACCTCAGCGTTGGTGATGTAACCTTTTCTTCTACTAAGGGAAGTTCTTTCCTGATTTGATCATCGCCGGGTACATCGTCCACTTCCTCAGCAACCTGAACCAAACTATCTGCTCGTAAAGCTGCCGCGGAATGCCATTTAGCATTTGCAATTCTTTTAATAGCCTCGGCAGCTTCTAGTTATAGTTGCGCATTTTCCAACTTCGATCAAACATCCAAATTGCCGCATGTAAGTAAAGTAACCGGAGAAGACTTACCGGACGGGAATGCAGCAGCAGCAGCAGGCTCATCGCCTAGGTCTTCCGACCTCTTTTCATAGTCCATTGCTTGTGGGAAAGAAGAGTATAAGGAAGCACAATTAAAAATTCAGCATGAAGAACAAGAGAAGAGTCAAAATGTTGTAAAAACCAAATGTACAGTTTCAGAAGGTTCAACAAACGACAGTGCAATGCAATTAGTAATCTCAGTTTCGTATGCAAGCGGAAAATTTTCCACAGTTGTTTATCAACAAGGAGGTAAAATACTGTTACAGTCGCCATTTCGGAACTGTTTTTCTAAAAGTGTACAGTGATACAATAAATCTCGTACACATACTTGACCGTGATGCTCAGTAAGCGAACTGTAAGATTCAATTAAAAAGTAGAATGTTAACGCCCAAGCGAGCGGAATCAAATGAGAATGGAAGCCGTTATTCTTTACCGGAATAATAATAACTGGTACAGATAAACAAAAGCCAAATTGAAAGAGAGAAGAGAGAATACCACTCATAAAAACTTACTTTAAATATCAAAATGTTGTTTTCATAATGATCTTCAGCTACCGTAACACCGGGTTCATTTCATATATCGCAACTGTATATTGCCTGAGAAACTTGAACCCGTAAATGAAGGGGAACAAACTCTGTTGGCTATAACTTTTACGCTGATAGCTTTCATCCCTTGTAATGGAAAAGATGCCCTACATAAGAATAGTAATAAAATGAAAGGTTCATGGAATGGACTCACAGGAATATTGTTCGATAGGTTGAGGGATTCTGTTTTTCGGAAGTCTGATTTCTGTTGATGGTGAGCGTGAAATCACGGAAGAGCGCAGATTGGCTTTGAGCACCTTTGTCACTGGTCACTTTTGGGGAATTCGTAATGGGAAATCCACTTTGGCAGGAAGTGTTGTGCAACGGACTGAGACGAAATATCTGCCAGTAAAACAGCTACCGACCAACGTTAAAAGATATGTTTTAACATTTGAGGCGGGGAGTGGAATAACAACGTCAATATGAACATAAAATAAAGGATTGTATGGCACGAGAAATTGACTCAGAGAAGAAATAGCGAGATAATGAACAAGATATCACCCAAGATCAGACTGCTTTGTTCATGCTGGGACAAACGTAACGGTCAACATTCGGACGTAACATAGAACAAACACTGCGGTGCGATAATGGATGAAAATGAGCAAAAACGGGTTGAAGCATACTAAGGGACGAAATAAAATGTAGCACAAAATATGTTGGATGATGAATTTAGAAGAGGAATTTGCGTGCAACACAAGAATGTGGATTTGAGCATATCTCAGAACTGAGGGTCGCTGGATTAATGTTGAGAAATGGTCGCAAAGCTGATATCGGATGGTATAACCGTACTGTCAGTGTCGAGCCGGAAGAGGGCGACTGTGATTATGGCAATCTTTTAATGCGTCGAATGTTGGGGGAAAACTGAGATGAAATTGACGAGTTTAGCGCCAAGAATAATGATCTGAACGTGCACGGAAATTACCATTGGTTTGTTGTTAGTAATGAAGGTTAATTAACGACTTTCGAGTAGTCAGAGAAAACGCGGGATGAGAAGGTATACTGAGAGCCATTTGCGGCCAATAGCTCGTTGGGGGAGGGCTCAATTTTCTCTGAATAAAAAGTTAATGACTTTTACGTTTATGACAATTTGGTGGAGTGCCGCTCCAACGGTATGATTCGACGAGACGTTGTACATCACCAGTTGAGTGGATGGAGATAAGTTCAGGTGAAACAACAGTGGCCTCCTGGAGGACTGATTTGGCGATGTCCAACGCTTTGAGAGACTCAGGACTGTAGACGTATTTTGCATTACCACGGAGCAAATAGATGATGGGCGAAATTATACCGGAACATGTGAGGATAAACCGAAAATAATAGTTAATCAAACCTCAAAAGCATTTAGGCCGTTTAACAGAAATTGGACAGGAGAGGTCTTGAATGGCTTTAACCTTGGAAGACAATGGGAGAATGTCTCGGGAATTATTCTCATGGCCTCTAATTTCGAAGTATGAGACAACAAAAATGCATTTAGATGGGTTTAAGGTAAAACCATAAAGTTTTAAAAGTAAAAAAAGAATGTGTGAGTGGGAGCTATGCCCTTCGGATGAAGTGGTAATACAATGTCCTCTAAGTAAACATAAACAAATTTTAGTCCCTGAATGGCTGGGTCCATAAAACGTTTAAATGTTTGTGCGGCGTTACGTAAACCAAAAGGCATTCGTAAAAACTCAAACATTAAACATGGGGTTGTGGCTGCTGTTTTGGGAATGTCTGCTTCAGCCACTGGAATGCGATTTTGAAAAAATTTGTTTCCAGTGAACGGTTAGCGTGAAACGATGTACGTGTAGAATGGGATACTTGTGGGATGCGGTGGAGTTGTTGAGTGCCCTGTAGTTGCCACAAGGATTTCAGTCTCCAGGGGGAAGGACCGAAAGAGATGGGCTGATGATTGCAAGCTGGAGCACGTGGTCGAATTCTGCGCTAGCCATAGTCAATTACACCGGAAAACATGGAAAAATACAAGCTTCCAACCGTTTATTGGTAAAGGTGTTGTCGGTAAGTAATTATAATAAGATATGCATTACTTCATTATATGCTATTCGGACAAATCCCAGATTTATCGACATTTCAATGGATTGTGTTGAACGCGAAATACGCAGGTGGTTCAAAAACACGGCGGACAAAATTTCCGCCAGAAAATTGCACAGGAAAGTACTATACAGCCACTGTAATATACGTTTTACTTTTCTAATATATACCAGCAAATAAATGGTCTTCTATGATACGCCCAAATATATGTATGGAAGCCTCTGATTACAGTAGAAGCTTGTTTGAGGGTACCTTCTAATTAGGAATACAATGATATAGTTGGTGTAAGGGAAAATAAAAGAGCTTTATTCAATTAGTCAATAAAGTACATTGTAACCCCATTACAAAACATGTGCTTGAGCCCATTGCTAGGTAGTAATACCGCGAGAAAATACGGGGCTTATAAGGGATTAGAGAACAGAGAGGACGGAAATAATAAAACGGAGTTTCCGAAATTGTAGCTCATTGTAGCCGGCTAATAGCGCGTTATTAGCCGAAGACGTGCTACCTGGGCATAGCTTGATGCAAAACTATCAAAGCACACACATTGAAATGCAAGAAATATTGTTATAGTTTGCACTCGAACTAGTAATTCATATACCTATCGGAATCCGCGCAGTAATAGTCCAACCCAGAAAAAGGACTCGAAATAAAATCAGAACACAGAACTCAACAAGCGGAAAATCGGAATGTTCAAGGATATCGTATTCAAGAAAACAACGGAGTTTAGAGTTCATGAACAATCACCACAAATATATACCTATTCCACCACATTGTTGGCCAGTTTGCCTGACGATCTCAACACTGAATTGAAATAAGCTTTCGTTGCATTCTCAATCATTCGCTAATTCACAAGTAATGTAACTTTAAGCGTAATTCAATGTCGGTAAAAAAGGTTTACTGATTGCTGCTCAAGTGATTAACGATAGTGTACGACACACCTTTTAGCCACGGGCACTCAACAGAAATACCATCTTGCACGATTTTCAAATGAATCCGGAAGTGTGATCGATCTTTCACAAACTATCATAAAGGTGTTTCGGTTCATTAACTGGAGTAGTGAGACAAATTCATTCAAATCTGATATTGGAAACTACTTGGTGTACAGTGTTCCCTTGCTTGATGTACGGAGTAACTTTGCCTATGGATACGTACACGCTGTTTCGGAATCTCTGTCAAAGTGCATATTATGCTTTCCTTTTATTTTTATATCTTGGAAGTAATCTCAACACCATTCCCTTCGTTTTGCTTTCTGAAAACTGCAGTGTTCTTATTTTTGTTTCCATTCCACTCTTCTCCCCTCCCCCTCTTCCACTTTATTACTCTCGTTCAAGAATACCCCGATTTGCAAGCGCGCAAGCGGTTCCTGTCCCGGTGAGACTTTTGAACTCACTCTCTTTCTCCAGTGCGTTTTCTGATTGGTCCAATCTATTCAACTGGTGAAGCGGTTCGGACTGAGCGGTAGCATGACCAATAAAAATTCTATGTTCTTATTGGTTCATTGGTGGGTTAGTTGGCTATATGGTTTAAACAGCTTTCAACAAAGAATCACAACTCCAATTACGATCCTTGACGAGAACCGCCGTAGATTAGGATGGACTAGTGAACCGTCAGTGATGGGAATGTGCCAACTATTCGTGTGCATTCTACTGTTAACTAAATTGCTACTCGGGCAGTGTCAAATTGGCACTGTTAAGCCGAGCGAATCTGATGCAACCTGTCACTTGCAATTGGAATGTTTGGGTCCAAAACAGACAGATCAAGGACGCGTGAGAATCCCGGTTCGATCAGCCCGAGGACCGACTGGACCACCCGGTGAAAAGGGTCTGGCTGGCCCACCAGGTCCTCAAGGAGCCACACGTGAGTCCATTAGGGAGAATCAAATACCCACTGAAACATGCTTGTGACGTCAGTACCACAAAATTCACAGCAACCACAGTGTTACTATTGGCGAAGATGGTTCAGTTTTATGTGTTGTTGGTAACTACGCGGTGTTTTGCATTTGGTTTATTATCCTAAGGCTATGAATAATGAGAGCAAGTAGCACAATGAGGCGGCTTTCCAAGAATAATAAAACATAATTAAGTAACCCAAGTTCTCATCAAGACATAAATCTGAAAACTGGGATATGTTCAGTCGTTTAATTTTTTTGGGGGGAGGACACACTTGTTCGTATTATTTTTTACTTTTCGTAAGTCTCATCATATTGAAAAGAGGATTAGTTTCGGCCATAAAAATGATAAAAATGAAGCAAGTTATAGTTATTTGGTGTCTTACGAACTCGTGGGTAGCTGGTATCGTAAATTTTGGACACAAACAGCTGATTAGTAGTGTAAATCAATAGTCCAGCGCTGTTGCAGAACAGAGAAATCGAACTGAACGTATCGATGACAGTTACGAAATTGAATATCATATCGCGTAGTGTGACTGTTGATTCTCTGTGCTGATAAATGAATGACAACCTATTCTTATAATTGGCTCTATCTGGCTTCATTTTTACCTGACTATCGGGTCCAGATATTTCCTGAAATTTTTTTTTCATAGAAATAAAATGTTATCAACTTAATAAGATTTTGACAATCGCTGCATCCCTTCTGTATCCAAAAGCACCGACTGGAACCTAATGTGTCGTTTATTAGCTGAAAACTCGGAGCCTCAGTTGTTGATAAGCGAGAGAATCAACCGATAACAACAAAGTTGGTACGAGACATTGGGGATTTTGTTCTGATTCAAAGGATTTCCGTGATGAAACTCTTCTAGTGGATTGCATTTGTATTCGCTCCAAGGTACCAGCTGATGTGGGTTTCTTAGTCTACACAATAACGTTCACTGCAACGTAAAAACATTTAGCAGAGTGTTTTCTTGATAGTTGCGTCGAGCTGATGAAAGCTTTAGCATAGATGGGATCGGATTCCTGGGGCGTTAAAAATCCGTATTTGTTTTTAGCAGTCGAACAGTGTCCTTTAAAATATATATGAGCTTCCTGTAAGTAAACAGAACAGTAGGGGTAACAATCCCAAACTAGTGATCAGTAGTGGAAAGTCAGGCTGTGTGGCCTAATTGCTTGCGGGGATAGAAGTCCTCATCAGTTAGGCAGAACCAGAAATGATTTGCACCAAAATTATTCGAACCCGCCGAGACATTCTGATACCAGTATCTGAGTATCCCACTAGTGGTACTTTTCTTCTTTTGAGTTTTCACCTACCGATTTGGCTTGCGTGGCTTTCATTCAAAAGGCTGAAAAATTCACTCTGCTTGCCAAACAAATCAGAGATGAGTACTCCATTAATTACATACGGCAAAACGTTTTTTGACAGATTTTTTAAAAGGTTCATCGCATTAAAAAGAAAAAAATAGTTGGTTCATCACATACGATATTGTAATAAATTTAGTTTTGATTTGTGTTGAGTAATCCTGATCTCTTCGGCTTGCTTTTTGCGGTTTTACCGAATAAGGTAGCATTGTTGGTATTTATATATTCTCCTACTGGGGTGAAAACTTATAATATATGACATTTAACGCGCCACATTTCAATGGAGAACAACAAACGACATTCATTTCTGATCTGCAACACACGTATTTATTGGTCGACTATTTTATAACCCAAGCACCGCAACTATTGATTTTTTCGTTTGTTGAATCACACTATATCAGTACCGGAAAAAGTTTGGTTTTCTGCTTGATTGATTGCACTTTTCGTCATAACCAACAGGTATCCCATTCGAACCAATCTGAATATCATATTTCACATTTTTCTGGAGAAACTCTTCGTCTGTGTTGTTATCAAATATACTTCAGTTGGACTTTGTGGATGAACTTAGTTAAACTGATTCGCAGTACCCCCCCCCCCCCCCCCACGCATGATATAAGCAAATTCTTATTCACGTAGCTATGTTTTCGAGTTCGTTCAGTAATTAAAGCAATCCACACAACATTTCATGCAGTAATTTTTTCGCCGGTCGTTTAGAAGTGTTGACGTCCCATCGACCAAATAGCTCCTTATCATAGCATTCGTTACTTTTGTGTTTCTTTCCGTTCGAATGAAAGCGGTTTCATAAAGCGATGAACGCAATTTACATATTTGTAACAAATATGTGCCCACACACACAGTGATATGTCCGAGTCACTTTTTTCTATCACTAGAGCATTTACCTCAGAGAGTGAAAAAGACAATTAACACACAACTAGCCTATTGGACCCGACAAATCGCACTTCTCTTCAAAAAGGTACACAGTAAAATGGACAGCATAGAGAGGTAGTCCATTTGACTCATGGTTTCGGCACAATCACTATGTAAACAGTCTGCTACTGGCAAAATAAAGCTTTTATGGAAGAACTGGTTCTTTCTATCGATCTGTACCGCGTCTTCTTGATCCTAATTAGGCGGGTTTGTGAGATACCGGTCAAGATGGTAGAAGTTGTTTTTTCAGGCCAGTCTGGTGTAGCTGAGTAAATTGTTTGCCCTATTTACCTCATTAAGTACTTCATAATTTTTTTAAATGCTAATTTGCCCTAGTTATTAAAAAAACGTTCTGTTTACTGAAAATTTTATGTAAGTTGGTGAAAAGTCAAAAACAATCGGAAAGTTGAAGTCCGTGAGACGCTTTTGTTATTTTGATAATAACATAGGGTTAGCAGCAACTACTTTACTTATATTTATTAACATTATTAATCATTGAAATACAAACATTGTATGGAAGTTTTTAAATTTCCCAAATCCACTCTATTATTATCGTTTTATCGCTTTTGTTACAAATCGACAAAAATGAAAACTTTATCTTGGCAGCTGACATTTCAGTTAAAATCATGGGCGAATTATCCTTTAAATACAAGTCAACTTTACCATTCAAACCAATACAGATATGAAAAAAGTTTTGCAGCAGCTTTGACAAATTATATTTAACAAATCGTTCATGTATTTGATTCATTCGACAGTACAAATGACATTTACAGAATGGTTTGAACTCTTATACACCCCCTGCTGTATTATGCATAGTATCCATGCACACGCATTTAAACACAGACATTATTTACGTTTTTTCTGTTTCCTTGAATTATGTGATTTTGTGCTGCATTTGGTTAGTAAATGAGGCACCAAAAACGAGCTTGTTTGCCGAATTGACTTCTCAATATGAAACAAATTCATCCAAATGTTGATTAGTCAACCTCATCGTCCGCCGAATTGCAACATGAGGAACCAAAGTAAAATAACAAGCTACAAGACTATTTTTGTGGGATCAGAAAAATCGAATGACGTGTCGGGATGTAATACGTGAATATGTCCCAATGGGAGTAAGTTGACGGGAAAATGCTGGATAAGTGTTATTTATGACCTCCACGTTCAAAGTTGACGGATACGATAAATCTATTGAGCTCCATGTTTTGATATATTCCCGTATCGAATCTACAGGTTTTCAGATGCAACATGGCCACAACTGGACCCTAGAAACTTGAATTTTCATCCTGGGAATTAGATGTTTCGATATGATTGGCAAAAATTTATACTATGGTATTGCAAACCTACATACTTTGATCTTTTGCCGCGTCGATAATGCTTTCGATCTCCATTGCACCTGCAGCTTTTCTGAGCTGCAAAACACTTAGAGGATGCACAAAAATTTGGGATGCTTACTCAGGACAGGCTCCAACATGTACGGCGCGTTAATCAGATGCGCTTAATCATGGGTGCCAATCCGTAAAGTAGAGCGGCACGTATGTAATTCAGCCGCGGCTCACGAAATGGCTTTTGCGCATCCTCGCTTTCCTGTAACTTTTCGTGAACACCTATGCGTGCTACACTGAAAACGTTTCTCACTAATGTGGTGTTTTCAGATCCGAATTCGTGTCGTAACTTAGTGAAGTCGATTTCATCGGGTATAATTTTTGAGTGAAGTGAAGTAATTCTGGCATAACCCCAGCCAGATGACCACTTGGCAATCATATACAAGGAACGTTCAATGCTCAAAATTGTAAAGCGTTGCTTAAATAAATTCCCAGTTTAGTTTCTGGGTCAGCGCAATTTTGAGTTTTCACCATGCGGAGAAGGTACCAGGCACTTAAAACTCTTCCATTTACTCAGATTATCCTCGGAAGTATATCGCAAACACTTCTAATACGATTTCAATCGGGCCCATAAGTGAAAAAATCAAAAATATTGGTATTCTGGTGCGATAACCATGTTCTACTGACATGATAAGTCTGTGCGATAGTCGCATCTAGTTGGAAAAGCGAGCAACCTTGCACACACTCCATGACCGCACAGGGAAGGAAGTCATTCGAATTCGTGAAGTACGAGTTAATATTTTTTGCTTTTCTTTGCGGAAATCACCCAAGACAATAGCAGCCCTGAACGTCACGAAGCCAACAGTGAAGGATCAATTGCGTAATTCAAGCTTGTTTTTTCGCATGCTACGTTATTTCATCTGTAATGTGACATCCAATCCTTCAGCCCATTGCTTTCATCTGTTTCTATGGTAAACGTACTACTGTGTGTAGCACTCTCTCCATACGCAGCTAGAATTCATAGTCACCTGCACGGGTTTGTAAGACTTTACTGCATTTGATATTTGTATTTGGAGTTGGCTGTTGATCTTCTCAAAGATTCTTCTCCATCCCGGATTTTCAGTAACGTGGACTTGGTTTTAGGAAACCAAGATAATATTCCTTAATCTGAACGATATTTGGCAATCTTTCTTATATTTGTTGCTGAATACTTGCAGACAAGAATTATTACCTCTTCTAACTCAAATATGAGTTGACCGTTTGGTAAAAGGTCAATATTAGTAATTGGATTACACCGACTGCTTGTGCTTTGTTGACAACATAATCTTGTTTTTGATTATTTTTTACATTGATGAAGATATAACGGAGTATCGTTAAAGACATTGACTTCATACATGACTCAATCCGATCACTTAGTGAGCTTTGGTATGGAGGTTTTCGTCGGTATCTAAGATATGCATCAAAGGTAATTATAATACTTGAAGTAAACGAAGATCACGGATTACGAATCAAGATTCACGGGCTCAACTAAAACGCTGAATCGCACTAGCATTTGCACGCTGGTATCCCACGTAACCGAGGCGCACTAAAATGATCACAGAGGTAGCAATTCACTTATTGAAAGAAATCAAGGGGATTAAATAACATACAAAAGAAGGTTAGTGGTTATCCAGATATCCACCAATCGCCTGCTTGTATTCTTGAGGGCATACAGTTTCTGTCTGGACCGCACGACTTCTGATTGGTCGGCACGATTCGCCTGTGGTTTGTTGTTCAGACGCTATAGCGCGTAGGCGCTTGGCTGGCGTCATCTGGGAAGGCTGACTCACCACAGTTGTCTAGAAACTGTAACTCATCATTCCGTGGATAGCGCTATCCACGGAATGATGAGTTACAGTTTCTAGACAACTGTGGTGAGTCAGCCTTCCCAGATGACGCCAGCCAAGCNAGGATCACCACAGTAATGCTCATCACTCAGATTGCTTTTCTTCAGAGGAAATCGACTGTTTTGAAGGGAAACACAAATTTGCGTGTGAACACACCACAGTAATGTGATAAGCAAAACAAGTTGCATGATCCTATGCGTAAATGTTCGTAAAAAATTGCAGGAATTGCGGAAATACGCTAAAGATGTTTGGAGCGGAATGCATCCGAGTGAAGTTTTCCATCACTTTTTGACATGAATTAGAACTTTGTAGGACTGCTTTCTTTATTCGATTAGGTCGAGAAGACCTTATAATTATGTTTGAATTTTCCGGAACGGATCGTAATCAATTTGCAATGGTTTCGAACCAAAAGTGTGCGAACTTCAAGCATGAAAAGTATTTCTCGTTACATTTCTTTCTAACCAAAGTATTACTGTTTCAATGGCACAAACCAAAAGAACTGATACTGATTGAGTGCTTCCAGGTACTTGTCATACTAACACCCAAATAAAATTTCACTTCGTTTTACGTACAAAAGCTTATGATGTTATTTATTTCAGCTAAAAAAGAATGGATTTAAGCTTCAGTTGTAGAAATATAATCCGGTATTTTCAGATTTCTCGTAATTATATTATGGATATTCAACAAAATCCAAACTAGTAAGTTACCGCAAGTGGTAAATCTTATTAACCTAGTGGTGCATATACGGTGATACTTGTCTGAAGCCAACAGAACCAGAAGGAAGCAAATTTGAAACTAAAATATATATTTTATTGAAGTAAGAACCCTATTTATGGTATTCTGAACAGCAAATCATATGAAACATTACTATTGCCATCAATAATAACGTAACCATAAAAGATAAGTGGAAGTAAAGAAGCAAATAGTATTAAACATGATCAGTATCAATGCCACAGATAAATGAAAGATGAAGAATGATCAAGCAATTAGTGATAACGTTCATGTGATTGCATGTAACACGTCTAGGAGTCGATGCACAAGTTTAAAGAATTAAAATAGAATTTTTCCACAATCAACGAGCTTTTTCAATGAGTTCAATAGTTTATCCTTGATTCAAGTTTTGATTGTTCAGCAACTGACTTAAAAATCAGTGGGGAAATGCCTTATAAACAAACAAAAAGGTTTTTTGTTCAAATAGTTGTTTGGTGGATTTGAAGTTTGTATGTCGATTGTGAAAAGTTCAGTAGCCTCGGTAGGATTCGAACCCACGCATGGACGCCGCCTACGCTTTGTACGCGCATGCTTTACCAGCTGAAC
>UZAN01047139.1:12685-27248 GCA_900618425.1 Echinostoma caproni
TAGGCGGCGTCCATGCGTGGGTTCGAATCCCACCGAGGCTACTGAACTTTTCACAATCGACATACAAAAAGGTTTTTGTCGTTATTGATGAGAATCAAGTTATATGATGGACATGAAATTGAAATTTTGGATATTATATCATTCCGTTACTGCCACTTATCAGATGTCATTCATCAACGTGAATATCCCGATCGAACCATCCACTGCTGTCCTGTGGAATAACCATTCTGATTATCTTAGTTCTGTGCTGACACAATCTGAAGCAAAACTGAATAGTTGAGGAACTGATTCTCTGTGTGACGATCCACTTTGAATGTAACATATATCCATTTTTAAATTATGACAAAAACTGTAAAGATCTGGTACGCAGGTGTGGGAGACAGTTTGATGCACTTGTGAAAATGACAATAAAATCCAGAGACAAGGTGGGGGCACCAACATAAGCGCTCGTTAAAACTGTAAATTAATAAACCTAGGGACAAAAATTGGCTTTCACGACTGTGTGAAGTTGAAGCGTTTGAATTAATTAACTTTCAGACAGTCTGAAATCAATAGTTGCAGTGCATTTGGAAATTACATCATAGTGTCTGAGGGATCACACAAAATGCGGTTTTGATTTTGCTCGACCGTATGGATAGGAAGGTAAATTCGAAGCTATCTGGGGAAATTCAGCGAATTTTCTCTGAGGAGCGTCGCCATAGATTGCTTTTAGGACCAACATCCGCTTTTATTGGAGCAGTGGGGAATTAATCGAGACAGTGCGTGATATGTTACGGTTCACCATTGCATGCAAATTGTGCTGTAGACTTAGAAACCCGCAAACTCAGTCACCATTCACGTTACTGTTTGGCAGATTGAAGTCTTATGTTGAGAGTGTGAAAAGTTCAGTGCTATTGGGTTGACCTCGTAGCTCAAATGGTAGGGCGTGCGCTGTAAAAAAGGCGTAGGTGGCGTCCATGCGGGGGTTCGAATCCAACTGAGGCTACCGAGCTTTTCACAATCTCAACATAAAACTCAGTCCTCATCGGAAAAAAACCAACATTATCATGAATAAATTCTTATATGAAAGCTTTGTAGCATAAATTCAAGGGCACAGTTGCAGAGTGAAAAGAAAAACATTACTCACGTGCTATAAAATAACTGAAAATTTTCTATCCACAACGTTAAAATAATAATCTTTTCATGTGACGGTATATTCACCAGGTGGCTCATTAGTCGGCTAATAGCGCGCTAATAGCCAACCATAATGAGCTACATTACAGAACATCTCGTTTTTAGTTTTCCGCCTTGTCCCGTCTCTAACCCCTCCCCCCCCCCATTAAGCCCATATTTTCACATGTATTTAATATCTCACCATGGACTTCAGCACATTTTTTGCACTGATTAGAACGCACTTAATTGATTAATTTAACAGGTCTGCATTATGTAACGTGCTATTCTACACAACTTCAAACACGCTTCTACCGTATTCAGATGCATTCATGCACACATTTCGAGTAAAATAGAAGGCCATTTAAATAATGAATGATTTTATAAAAATAAAAAAATATTTTACATTTTTAATCTGGTGTATTTGTTTATTTTGTACGGAATAAAATATCCAACGAGATATGGATGACATTTTACGACCGTAAAATACTAAAACAAATTATATGATTACCCGAATTTCTTACGACAGTGAAAACATATAACGATAACAAATCAATAAATATATCGCAAAATACACGTACTATCACAACAACAGGTAACGACAAAATTGGACAGTCGCTGCAATTATCACTTCCCGCCAGAAATTCAAACAAAATTTGCGGAATTAGGGCAAAAATGAGTTATTCGATGGAATTAAATATCAAAATGAGTCTTCAAATCGAAAAGGGTTGTGATAAATGCGTTTTAAAGGTTAATTTCCATTGAATAACAAATGTAGTTGATGTAGCTCATACGTAGCCGATCGATGTGATACATTATGCTACCTGGTTCATACGTTATTTTGTTGGACAATATACAGTGGTATGCCCCAAGTAAGCTTCATTAGCTTTGAAATGAAAATGCATTCCTTCATTCGCTCTCAAACCAGTGAGATCATGACGAATTTCATTTTGGAATTGACTTAGTTGCCGCCCAAAAAACCTGAACAAAACGTCATTGAAAATCTGTTAACTATGCTCAAGGAACGGGGAGTGTGATCATATACAATCGTCTTTATGCTCATATGCGTCACAAGAATTCACATAGCCCTCGTTTATATCTCAAACTTATTGACTTCAATGCCTAGGATCGCGGTTAACGAGAACAAGCAATAAGGAGGATAGGTGGATTAGCGACTTGCGCGCAGTTCGTTAAAAGCTCATTATGCCACCATTTGCCTACAGCTTTAGAGCTAATATGCCTGACTGCAACAATGTTAACTGCTGACTGACTGCTAGGAAAACCCTAATTGCCTGTCCATATGTGGTACACAGAGGCACAATCATAACAACCACTATGAGCTTACATCATCGTTTATTTTGAGCATTAAACAATGAAACGATCCTTCAGTAGCAAACAGTATAACATAGACGCAATATCAATGGCAATGCACAAAGGTTATTTCTGCTTGGAAGTCTGGACGATGTTGTCAACCAGTGATGATACAGTGGAGTTTGAAATACGATGCAAAAAATGTTGTAGATGGCTATTATACGTACATAAGACTACTAAACGCCAAAATGGGAACAATACGTCTCTTCCGGATCACGATCCAGTCACGTGCACTTGATTGCAACCCAGTGGTTGTTGGAAACAACCAGACAAGTAGGACAAACTAAACATCATCAAGATGATTGGAAACACGAAAGTTGTTGATAAGGAGAAAATCGCTTTGCAATAAAACTTGCCATTCAAATGTAGAGCTTAAGGTATGATTGACAGAGCTCCGCCGTGACTGGACAGTTAACTGCAGAATAACAAACCTCGTTTATCTGTCTGTTTCGCTAGCCAAACCTGCGGCAATCTGGGTTCCTCAGCCTCGAGAATATCAAGTGGCATTCTACGCCGGTTTATCCCGCAGCCTCGAAACTCGTCCTACTCCGAAAGAATGCCCACTCATCTTTGACACGGTGCTGTTAAATCTGGGTTCCGGATACAACAGCACCACCGGTCAATTTACTGCCCCTGCCTCGGGTGTTTACGTCTTTGTATTGGTTGTTTCCGCACAGAGCTACGAAAAGGTGAGTTACTTGCAAAAATGTTGTACACTTAGAAAAATATACGTTTGACAGATAAGATAAATAATACTCAAGTTTGACGCAGTACGCGTGAGATCTGAATGCATAGATTGATTTTTTAAAGTTGCAAAAACCGTCAGATGTATCTGGATGACTGAGTTTGTTTAGTTAACTAAGGTTTAACCTGTATTATATTTATTTCTTACATAACTATTTTTCTGCTGCTTTTCTTTTCTCACTCTTATTGCCGATTTTAATTTGTATGAGAATTGAAACGGAAAGGAATTTTCGGGCTGTACGATAACAAAAGATTGTACAAGATTATTCCAACGCCGATCAAAGTTCTTTAACTAATCGAATTTGCAGTCGTCGCGCTCTAGGCAATCACCAGTAGTTCTCTTGTTCTGAGACGATACTGACTGTGCTTAAACCCAAAACTCACATCATATCGTGCGATTTCTCGTAGACAAACAAAAATATCTGTGTGGGAGGAGGCGGGAAAGTTGGGAGGTTTGGGACAGAGGGAAAAACGGGCGAATGGTATGTTCCTTCGAATCTATCTAACTATCGAACACTCGTTCATCACTCTAGACCATAGTCGGACAAGTGTCATGCAACGGGGTGATGGTGAAGGGTTGATTATACACCAACTCAACCAAAAACGGAAGAGTAAACTCCAAGATAGGTACAGTAAAAATGGGGGGGCTAACTGTGACCCCGTCTGTGATTCAGGTGCCCCATTGAAGTTTTACTCAATAAGCGAGGGAACGGAGGGTCAACTCGTGGTTTTCTATCCTGACTCTTGCCCCGCAAGATGGATGGGGCTCGCGTGTCTTAAGTCCATTGGTCCCGAAAGCAAGTTCGCCAATCTATATCCTCACTCGTTCACCGATTTGTTCCCATTGGTTTTTGTCCACGTGCGGCGCTCTGATAGCGATTTTTATCGCAGAGCTATAAATTTGCTTTCTGCAGTATGCACGGCTCACACCCTCCCCATTGGAATTCGACTCAAATCTCTAAATCTATCCTGTCCGACCCCTCACGCACGCACGCACACAAGCAAACACACACACATCTCCCTGTTCCGCATCCACTGTCCTTAAATGAACAAAGAGAAGAACGGTTATAAGCACAACTGACACATCCTGAACGCGGCCGTCGCCATCTGCTTCTATGTCCAACCGAACTTTAGTTGTTGTCTCTTTGGTGAGTGTGTGTGGGTGTGTAAAATCAACGAATTGTGGGGGGTGGGGTGGAACACGCTTCGAAATGCGATAAAAACAAAGATCATTCAGTGTCGCCTTCAAGAGTAAAACGCAAAATATTTTATGCATTAAAGAAGAAACGCACAATTCATACACAGATTAAATCCGGGGAGACAAATCATAGTGGAAGATTTTTTCTTGTAAACACGTATTTTCTCTGAGTATGAGTACACAGACACATACAGACAGGCAGACATAGTCGCACTACCGCAACGTACAATGAACGGGTGAACTGATGAATCTATCGATTGCGTGTCACTTACACTCTCTGGCCCGACCAGCGTGAAGGGATGTGGAGGAAATGAGACTACAAAACGACTGTTGCTTTGGTAAAAACCCAGTTCGTGTCATACAGACTACAGAAGACAGTGATTTCGAACAGTGGGGTGAATGGTCTGGTTCGCTGGAACTTCGCTGTCCAAGGACATTTACAAAGCGACAAAGACAGCAAAAGCGGCTCGAGAACAGATGTTCTTTTCTCGTTGTGGAAATGATGTCGTTTTCGACTGCATTGTTTCGATGATTTTTTTCCTTCGGGATTATTCACCAGAACAAACTGAATTACAAATGATAGAGACGAGTACACTCAGCCTAAAGTGTGCGCGGAGAACATCGAACTAGCTCGGGGTAAAAAAAAGGGTTTTCACACTCAGAAAAAAACTATTTTTCATGTATATAAATATGCTTATTATAAAATAAATAAGGAAAGGATTTATGTGGATGACAGCTTTCAGTGCAAACAAAGTACAAACGTCGCCTTATGACAAATTTATGCGGTCAAGAAGCATTTCGGGCAAAGTTTCAACGAAAGGTTCAGTGCTTAATCTGAACGGCGAGTCTATGTAGGTAATCAGAAACATGGCTTCCCGGTAAACTTTTCTCGGTGAAAACGAAAGCATCGTGCTTCTCACGAAACTCGAAAAAAGCATTAGTGTGCGGCACTATCAGTAAGCTCAAAGTCACACCATCTTACCTTTTTCAGAGCATGGTGTCTTCTGCGAGAATGATAACTTCGTTCAAAGTCATAATCTTAGATGATTGGTTTATTGCTAAGATCCAGTGAATTATCGTACGTCTATTTCTCAGAAACCGAACAACCTATGACAGCAGGCCTAGTGGAAAGGAAGTTAGACTACAACGTTGTCAGGGGGCCGGTCATCTCATTTTCCTCCTAATGGATTAAATCACCGCTTGCCTAGCATGTTCACTCTTGGTCTTTTGAACTCGGCAGAAGTAGACGAAGTTTAATTTAGTACATTCTGTTGGTCTACGGCGTGCTGTGTAATAGATAACATGTGAACACCGATGAAGTCTTTGTTTGATTTGTGAAATTTGGGTTCATCACACAGTGTCAGCGAGTCATAAACCACTGAGAATTCAATGGAAAATTATATTGTTCTTTCCGGTTGTTGTTGTTGTTGCTGCTGCTGTTTAAGACTCATCACCATTGCATATTCAGAATAACCAGTGGAGAAACCTCAGAGCATAGATTACTTTCATTAATCGATTTTGCGTATTTTGGTCAAAGGATGTATGAGGTTTTGGCTGCAGCCGTCATTGCGGTTCTGTTTGTACGCCGTCGTTCTCCGCTTATCGCAATTCTTCAGATTAGATGCAGGCAAAGAAAAGTGATCCCGATTGATGAATCTTCCTGGCTATTCAATCATAAACCGGTCCTTTTACAAATCGGTCACTTTCACAAGCAAGACCATGGATCTGCAGTGAAATTACACGATTCCAATTTCAGTGATTCGGTTCATCTTATGACGCCCGGTCACTGAAATTAGGATAAGTGGCAATTAAGCTTCGACCTCCAAATACCTCCGTGTACTCGGTAGTGGGTGTCTTGGGTTTTTGCTGTTCAGTCTTCGACCGAACCTCGTGAAATGCTACTATACTATCGAGCGTTTCCAATATCCTCTGCTGAGAAAGTTCTACGTACCTCCTTCACTCACTCAAGGTGTTAGCGACCAAAGTGAGTGGATGAGAAGCCAACATTCGGGGGATATAGCCGATAAACCATTGGTTTTCAATTTAGGGGAGTTGAATAAATATGCTTGTTCCAAACTAGCCAAGAAGAGATATACGAACTATACTCACACCTTCCTAGTTCTGGCAGTGATCACCAGTTTGATTGGACATAAAGTTGCATTGTTTACCCTGGACGGTTGATCCCGTATAAAGTGTTTGTTTTTTGATTACCTGGAGAACGGTTTCCAACGGTTTTCATACACTACCCTGCCGTCTTAGGGATTGTGCAACGTGGTAGTATTCCGCCAACATACTAAATTATGGAAATTTTACTTTGCTTTAAAGGTGATTGTTATGTGATGTTTTTTGTCACAGTCTAAACTCAGACGTTTATGAAAACCATTGTGTTGATTTGGTTGTGATCCGTGTGCAAAACGGATCAGAAATTTTGGTCTTACTCTCGTCCACAGAATAAGCTTATCTCGACATCAAGGAGTGTATCCTTGATAATAGCTTCATTTTAACAAAAACTTCGTTGACTGGACCAAGCTATTCAACTAAACCCATCTTCACAAAATTTAACAATCAACTGACCTTATTCATCTGAGCGCATTGCTCAAGGTTTAAGACTCGATCGAACAGACTCAGAATGTAACTAATTAATTGAGGGAAGTAGCGGAGGATTATAATTGGTTATTCATCTGGTACAAATTAGATGATGCGGAAACCTGATCGCGGTTCCTCGGTTGATCATCATCAGTTGCGCATACATGCACTAAGGATGACTCGGAGAGAGGATGAAATAGTTATGACTTTCAGTGTAAAAATTGCATGCTAAGAGTAAGTTTTGGTCAACCGGTATTCTGCTAGGGGCGTATACACAATGTAGTATGATCCACGTCAGTTTGTGTATTGCAATAATGAAAAGGCAGCAAATAGCCTCGCGTATTTTCCAATCATTGTCTCATAACTTTACACACAACCAAGTTCTCATAGTAAACTAAACTGCGTTATTCGATAGAATAAACAGACAATAAATGGGGGAAAGAAGTCAGCGGAAGTATCTTAAATATCCCCCAGATGCATAAGAATAAAGTAGAAATGCGAAGAAATTTCTTTTCGATATATCGCTTCACGCACTTACATGTATAGTTTCATCAATCAATAGAATAATACAAGTCAAAATCAAAGTCACAAGTTTTATTATGGCAAATACTTACAAGCAGTTGTTTTTCTAGTCCCATAGGTTTTAGCCCAGATGAATCGATTCACGGTTCATAGAAAGTAGACTAATGTCACAATTTATCTTTGTTTTGTGCACTGCTACGGACGTTGGAATTTAAGACTTGTCAAAGCTTCATCCAGTTTTTGCTTGAATGAATTAATTGTGGGCACAGAAACAACGTGTCCTGGTAGAGAATTCCAAGAAGTGCACACTCTGGGGGAGAATGAATGACACTGGCATTCTAGTCGGTACTCTTGACGCAATAGTTTGAATGAGTGCCTCCTCAGGTGAGTGTTGGGCGACAATGCAAAGAGTGAACGACATTGGTGATCTGAGTCTCGCATTATTTGATACACCAAGATCAAGTCCCTCGAATGCAACAATACTGTGTGGAGTAGAGTTGCAGTGATTTCAATCTTTCGGCGTAACTCTTCGAATGCAGTCCCTTGACCATTTTGGTAGCCATTCTTTCTGGTCGTTCCAGAATATTCCGATCGCGTGGCAGCCATGGATTCTACGCCTGAACTGCATACTCCATGTGGGGCCGAATGTGGGTTGATAACAACCGTGGAAACAGCGTAGGTTCGAATTTGCCAAATACTCGCTTTGACAAACAAACATGTCTTACAGCGGTAGACGACCCCCGGGAGCAGTGTAAAGAACAACTTAGGTCATCTTGGACATTGACACCCAGGTCCTTCTTATCCGAAACATACGGCAGTTGGAAATACGGAAACCGAGTTTTATGTCGAATGGATGCGACCGTACATTTTGATGCGTTAAATTCCACGTTGTTTTCGATCGACCATTGATTGGTAGCATTAAGTATTCTCTGAAGTTCCGGCGAGTCCTCTGGTTTTGTCCCCGTTTTCCATATTTTTGCATCGTCTGTAAACATTAACGTCTGTGGCCCCAGACTGTCAGTTAGTTCGTTTAAAAAAACAAGGAATTGTTGAGGGCTAAGCACAGATCCCTATGGAACTCCTCGTGATAGGCTGATGAGATCAGAAAGGAACCCAGGAAAGCTAACTGCCAGGGTGCGTTGTCGAAGAAATTCTTCCGTCCAACCCAGTACAAGTCCTCGAATTCTATAGTTGTGTAGTTTCCTCAGTATTATTTTGTGGTCGAATGCTTTGGAGAAATCGAGCTGCACGACGTTCACTGCATCACCGTGATCAGCTATTTTCGTCCACACTTCTCGGGCCAGAAGTAAGTTAGTGGTGCACGATCGCCTGCGACGAAACCCATGTCGAGCAGGGGATAACACGCTGTATTTTTCCAAGTGACTCATCACACTGTCTGCAATAATGGATTTCATGACTTTGGACAATACGGGGAGGCGAGTAACGAGGCGGTAGTTAGCTGGGTCACAATGATAACCACCCTTGTATATCGGAGAAATTATTCCTTGTTTCCATGTTTGTGGGAGCACAGTTTTGTTCAATATTTGTTGGAATAGTTCGCTTAGTGGTTGAGCTAATTTACTCCTTAGGTTGATGAGGGTTTATGGATGAACATTATCTAAACCTGGAGAGGAATTCCTTTTCAAATAATGGAGTTTCGATACTATGATTTCTGGGGGGAAATCAATTGTGGTGTGCTTTGGTTACGATATATCCTCAAGTAACAGAGGCACTCGTAGTCCGGTGTTCTCGGGTGCGGTGATCACTTGAGCGTACTGACTTTTTAGCATTTCAGCTGCCTCCTTTGACGTGACTGAAACACGTTCTGTCACTCTTAGCGCTGGAACGATAGACTTAACTTTGTGTTTGTACAACAGCTGGGGATTTGATATGAACTTGCACATGAGCATTTCTTGGTGTATTAACTTGCCTTCTCGCACCAACTTGGTGCAGAGGCATCGAAGTTGACAGTAGGTATACCATGTGTTGTTGCAAGGAGATTAATTATAAGCTCTCCATCAGATATTCCTCTGCGAAATCCACTTTTTGTCCTACTTCGAATCGCAGATCATTGACGAATTGAGTTGGTGATGCGTTTGGTCTTCGTCGCGTCCTTCACCATTTCTGTCGTGTGACGTTAAAATTCTTCCCATGATGCCAGGGGATCACATTACTCGTTGGGAAATTTCCTTTGGAAACCTCTCGCAAAAATTTTAAATTTGGTGTAGTCAACAAACATACATAAGCTAACCGTAGAATTATGCGGTACGGATGCATAGCAAGTATAGTCAAACGTCAACATAGCATGATCACTACGCCCTAATGGAGTTGCAGTGAAAATCGTTTCCACCATCAGTTCCTCGTTAGCTAACACCAAGTCCAAAATCGACGGTGACTGGTTGGCTGCTTCAAAAAATTATAAAGTGGATAGGATTCCATAAGCTGTGCGAGTCGCCTTAGAGTGGTCTAAGCTAATGTTGAATGAATGTGTATGTACAGTGTTTAACTGATAACAAACTGTGGGGTTGCGACAAACGGATAGGGAAAAGCAAGTTAAAGGTGCTAGGTGAAAATGAATGAAACAGGTGCGTGAGTGTGAGATAAAGGCAAGTAACTTAATCCGGTTAAAATATTACTGCTATTATGGTCATTCAAATTCAAATTTTTCAAATTTTTATTATGGGAAAAATCTTACGAAGACTTCGCTTATCAAATCCCATAGGGTTTTTACACTTTGGTTACACTTTGTTCATAGAAGTGATTGTCCTATATTCCTATGTGACACCTTTTCCATTCTTTCCCCTTTGCTCATTTACTGTTTTTTTTCTAACACTTTCACATCTGTTTCATTCACTTTCGACTAACACCTTTCATGTCCTTTCTCCTTCACACCATCCATTAATCGCTACCCCACAGTTTATTGTCAACTGAACACTCTGCCACACACATTCATTCAACATCGGCTTACGCCTTGTATTAATCTATTGCTTGATGGAACTGTGTACGTAAATGCGTGAAGCGATATATCGAGATTCCTTCGCGTTTCCACTTTGTTCACTGGAAGTAGTTACTTTATCCACTCCCAGTGGATGCACTATCAGCATTGTGCTCAATGAGAGTTTAGCGTCAATTACTGCTTTAAATGAGATTGCAAATTATAAAACAAAGCAATATATAGAGAATGAAGAAGTAGAAAGTTCCAGTCAACGGACCACTCGAGACTGGTCAATTCAGAAGAAGTTCCCTGATGCTGGGCACAGGTTGGTTTTATGCGACTATCTTACCTTTCCTGGTTCGTCAAGATTGGAATGTTTTCAAAAAATTTTGTTTAACTAAAAGCAGTAAATTGCAGGTTTTAACATGACTACATATTTATAATAAAAAATTTGGAGAATATTTCTATAATCGAGCACTAATTTAAGGTTGAATACTTCTTTTCGAAAGAAGACACATCCATTTTTTCTGCCTTCGTTTTGAATGCATCAGTATACTAATGAATACAAGTGCTGACAGGTATACTTTTGCCTTCGAGTGGGAGCAGAATTGCTGACCCTAAAAGTATTTCAACATGAGATTGCTTGCTTGAGTGGCGAACGGATACCGACTATGAGCGAGGTTGGTTGGCATTATGAAATCTTACGTACCATCGGTCTATATTAGGTGTGCCCTATGGGGCGCACCTTTCATTTCTTCATTAATGCTATCGATGCTATCTGTCTGGGTTGTTTTCAGGGACAGGGATTGATGAATTTCCATCGGTCATATTTGGAATACAATTGATGAAAGACACTTTGGATTATTTGCTACGATGATGTTCCAACAGCTGAAAAACCATTTGTTTTTATGCTGCCGTTTAATTCTCACCAAATGACAGCATGGTTCGACGTTTACCAAAAAAATATATAAGGTGTGAAACGAAAGGGAGTGGTGTTCAGACACCTTTTTTTCGCTTTTTCGTGTTTTCCTTTGAAATTAGCGATCTTATCTTCGTCGTTTGCCCGATATGAACTTGAACAGAGAACACAGAATCACTGTGCTGCACAACACATTCCTGGAAAAAAATTCCCTGTATTTCTTCGGGTATTTACCATAATCGGAAAATATAGCGAAAACTAACAAGTCACCTTTACCGTTGATTAGCCGTTGGTGGTGAATTTGTCCATCTTTCTTCTAAGGCCGTGCTAGAGTTACAAATGATTTCTTCTGTTTGAAGAGTTCAGGTTTCTATCGTTTTACAGCAATCGCAAACTGTGGCAACCGAGAAGTGTGAAGAAAACACTTGAATGCTGTGGTCAGGTCCACTTGATATTCAGCCCCTAAGAGGTGACGACAGATCGTTAACGCTGGTGTACAGCGTCGGGGTTGAGTGTAATGGTTGAAGTACGCGCATGTCATGAATTACGAATCACGTATTAGGAATCATGGACGTCACGGAAACAATGAATCACACTGGCACTTACCCGACGGTATCTCACGTAGCCGAGACACAAGAAAAAGGCCACAGTAGTAGTAGTTTATTTATTGGAAGAAATCCAGGGGGTTAAATAGCCTGTACAGACGAAGTTTATGGGTTATCCGGGTGCCATACAGCTTCTGCCTGGGCCGCACGGCTTCTGAATGGTCGGCGCAATCGGCCTATGGTTCGTTGTCCCGAAGCCGTAACACGTAGACTCTTTGTTGGAGTCATTTGGGAAGGTTGACTCACCACAATTGTCCAGACACTAACGTGTCGCCCCGAGGTTTGCGTCATACCGTAAGCTAGGATCACCACAGTGAGCTTTGACTTTGGTCATTCAGGTGATTTGTTCTCCAGCTTGTTAGTTGATAACTGAATGTGTTCGGATGTTCAATGCTATATTTTTCCAAGTATGAGTTCGGAAGAGTTGTATCATTTTGTCTGCGGGGTTATCAGGCGCAAACATTTTTGTCCCACGGTCATCAAGTATCCTTACTAGCCGTCATTTGTAACGGATGTGGGCGAATCTGGTGAAGTGCAGATAATGACCCGTCTACGTGCATTTTCTATGAAAAAAACGACCAAGGCTACCGTCGGTCCCCGTCACATTTTTACTTTCAGGAATGATAAGTCACCAGGCTATGCATATTCGACGTTCAGCTTTATATTCGCTTGAGTGCTATTAAGGTTTGGAAATAAAACTTATCCTTCTGCATTTGAATCGGTTATAAAAGGATATTAAACCCAAAAATGAAGTAACGAGCCCAGTGCGGTTTACTTTTGACCACAATATCGGCCCTGTCTAGCCCGAAAATAACGCAATGTGCTTTTCGGCAGTGTAGCGACATCAACATACAGCTCCGTCTATTTTAAAAGAACCTATTAAACACCATAAAAAACTCCTATTTGAACATTTTGTGATTGGTGGTGGTGGGTTATTTCCGGCTAATCATGTTTGTTTCGTTTGATGTGTGAAAAACCGAACAGTTGTTTAAAACATTCGACCTCGAAGAATGCAATCGATCGATTCAGAAGGAGGTCCAAATTACGATTAGGCAGTTCCAGAGAACTTGGTCATTGTAACCGATCTGGTGGTTATTTAAAATAACTTTTCGTAGACATGTGAGGAATCAATAAGTTTTGAATGGGTCCTTCGATGATCTGGCTTGAATAACGTAATTTCATCCTTTTCAAGGAAAATTCCTTGGGCGAGAAACCAGGTCCATGCATAAAGCCAACATATGCCTAACATCAGAGAACTTCATCTGAATTTATTAGTTGCATGTATTCTGGTACAGAACGCGTTTATCTAAGTGTCTGCAGTAATCGAAGTCTGCCATAGTTTGATCGCAAATACGATTATTGAAGCTTGCTCAGTCATAATTCTATGCAACTTTGTAGTGGTTGAAGTAGGCACAGATCACTAATTACGAATCAAGATTCACGGACGCCACGAAAACACTGAATAGCACTAGCACTTGCACACTGGTATCTCACGTAACGGAGACTCGAGAAAAGGCCACAGATGTAGCAGTTCGTTTATTAAGAGAAATCAAGGGGATTAAATAACACGTACAAAAGAATTTTATTGGTTGTCCACGTATCCACCAATCGCCTGCTTGTATTCTTGACGTCATCCAGCTTCTGTCTGGACCGCACGACTTCTGATTGGTCGGCANAAGGATGATCGAAGGACAGCAAAGGAAGTCTTAAAGCAGAGACTGCAGGACTTTGGGCTCTCCTCCTTGGAGAGAATACTCAGAGGTGACTAATAGAGACATTCAAATTTATGAATGACCTATCATGGACGGATCAAGCAGTGTTCTTCGGGAGGAGAGAAAGCAATACTAGGGGGCACATGCACAAGCTGGAGAAAGTGCGCACGAGACTAGCGGTGCGTCCAAAATGCATCAGCAACAGGATAGTCAACTCATGGAATAAGTTACCACAAGAGTTGATAGAGCTAGGGAGCTACATGCTTTCAAGAAAGAGCTTAAATAACACGTATAAAAGAATTTTATTGGTTGTTCACGTATCCACCAATCGCCTGCTTGTATTCCTGACGTCATCCAGCTTCTGTCTGGACCGCACGACTTCTGATTGGTCGGCACGATTCGCCTGTGGTTTGTTGTTCAGACGCTATAGCGCGTAGGCGCTTGACTGGCGTCACCTCGAAAGCTTGACCTAACCCAGTTGTCCAGGGACTGTAACGTGTCGATCTGTGGCTGGTGTTATCACCACAATCTTCTCCCATTAGTACGCGTGGAAACTAGTACTTCTCGTAAACTTCGGATTTTATGCAGATCGAACGGCGAACTATCCTATCGATCTGGATCGCAATAAACAACAAACTTCTACACTCAGAATTATAAATCATTGCATGATCCCAGTTTCTTTCCAAGCGCGCGGAGTATTTGACGAGGTAATAGTTTTGCAATGTTTACCCTGCTCGTTTGGCTTGCGCCTGATCCCAACCTAAACTCCATTGAGATTTCGGGTTTCATTGAAAGGAAACAAAATGAAAACTGACATCAATT
>UZAN01047140.1:0-10136 GCA_900618425.1 Echinostoma caproni
CTTGGTAGTAGCATGTGCGGCATTTCGGTATTGTAGTAGGAAGTTATCTAGAAGTGTCTCCAATTCTACAATTGTCCTCGGATTCGCAGAAGCTATGGCAATGTCTTGAATTGAAATCGACACACGTGTCTGGCCAGGCATGGTATGCACGCAGCAAACGCTTTGGAGCTTGCACTGAAATTGCGCCTGTGTCAGAATCAAGTGAAACATGTGAAAGTGCATTTTTCTAGGTCAAGTTGAAGAAGGTGGTCGAGGGAAATTATGTTTTTCTGAGAATTCGGACGTGTGAACAAATGTCCAAAGGCAATCGAGGAGTTTCGTTCAAATGACTCGAACAATTAATTACCGCTACCTGATAACCTCAAAAATTCAAGATTCAGGGAAATGTGAAATACTTCAATATAATTGACTACTAATATTTTAACATTGAATGGTAACATAAAGAAAACAGTCCTTTGTCAAAGAGTAATCTCAGATGAGATCAAATTATTGTAAAGTAGTAAAACCACCAAATGATTTGTGCTTCATCAACGATGAGTGAAAAATTCGGTACGTTCCGTGTAATAGTACACTTTCTGAAATTTTAAGCATTGAACTAATTAGAAAATTTTATAATGTCGCTTTGCACGTTGGGGAGTTGTCATCACTAAGATAGAGCACTGTGAGTCAGAAAAAAGTCATGCTTATTGAGAAGACTAAAAGATCACGTTTCATTACCAAAGAATATATCTAATGAGAGAATCTTAGGGGTGTCCATGTAAATCGTTCGATGACATTAAGTGTGATATATGCAATAACTCGACGAGAGATTATACGCCTTTAGCCCGAGAAAGAATTATCAAGAATTTTCTTCATGCATTCACCCTTGCAAACATCAGTATAGTTCAGACAAAAGTTGTTTCTTCTTCCCATAGAAGAAATACCATAGACGTTAAACTGTGTCTAAGCGTATAAAGGATATAACTTTATTCGCTTCACGGTATAAGAACAACTGCGTTTTACAGTATTCAACGAGATTTGATCGATGATATAGTTCTTTACAGCTTTTTGGTTCCAGTTTTCCGTTAGCTTATCAACAGTTTAACTTTTCGAAATGTATTATATCATAAACCCCAAATGAGACAGTGCGGGAGCATTTTTAATACTTCTAAAAGTAGCATGGCGGGATAATCTCTCGATACACTAGAGACTTTATTTAAGATTGCTTTGTCCGAGTTCCCAGTAGCCTACCGCTAGTCACGTGTTCAACATATGACACAAATCCTACCAAACAGAAAATGGATACATAAGAGGAATCGATAGATCCAAATCAATTTCCATCATCAATTAGACGAGAAAAGATTGAAGTCAAATATTAGTTATCAGCTTTGTCCAACTTGCTAGACTCATAGCCATCTTCATCAACTCTGGATTGCATATTGTAACGTAGGGTAAAAATATATCATTCTTCTCATATCGAGGACTAATCAAATAATAGTTGTGCACTTAAGGTCAATGAAAACTCTCTCCTGCCAGAAGATGGGTATCATAATTGAGGAAAAAATTCAGCCGATTAGCGTTAATCCGGTTAAAAGTACTTAGTAGATGCAAAATTAATAGCAAAAATTACAACTTTCGAGTAGATTTATGTAAATAGAGAGAAGAACAAATCGCGTACATTTTCCCACAAACTGATATTACCAAGTAAGATGGCAAATCAGCAACTGACTTTAACGAGCCGAGCATTTTATCTCATTATCAGACCCACAAAACCCCGTGAACACCAACAGCAGCAATAACAACAACAAACAACAGCAATCAACGTAAAATAGATAACACTAGCCATTGTAGCTTATAACGGATTCAAACACGAAAGTCAGGCTTGATTGCACAGAGAGCGTTTAGCTGTCTAAAATTAACTCTATTTGGATCGAGGAATCACATTTTACCTCGTGACACCTTGACGGGTAATTCAAAATTCAGTTATTCAGTGGGTGCAAATCGTGAATTCTGTAGCGATTGTAGTAATGTTAGTAGTAGTATGCACTGAACTCGGAATACAAACCACGCAATACGGCCCACGGAATACTAATCAAGGATTAGCAATCACGAATTGAATCACGTAGGCGCTGGATTGCACTTGCCTTTGCAGTGTCCCACGTAACCTAGACCCGAGGAAAAGGCCACAGGAGTATCAGTTCGTTTAATGGAAGAAATAAGCGGGATCAAATAATATGCACAAAACATGTTCATCGGTCATCCGGACTTTTGCCAATTGCGTTCCAGTATTTCTTGCATCGTTCTGCTTCTGGGCCGCACGGTCTCTGATTGGTTGGTAAAATCCACCTATGGTATGTAGTCCAGAAGCAGTGACACGTATGCACATTACTGACGTCACCCTTGACGTTTTATGGATCACAGTTGTCTTAAAACTGTAGTGTGTCACTCCAGGGTGTGTCATCTCGTAGGCACGGATCACCACAATTCGCACCGCTGAATTAGCCCATTGTATGGTGAAAAATCATTCGGGTAATCAGCTGTTCTACTCTGCCATTCAGTTTAGGTCCCACAGATACTGCTTAATGTTTGTGTTAGAGTGGGAACTTGACAGTGCAGACATATGTCTTTCCAGGTAAAGTAAGAAATCACTCGTTTATCTCCGGATTACTTTTTTTGCCAAATTTGTTTCACTTTCTTTGCGTAATTATGTATCATCTGTGATTGAGCAACACTCTTCATTTATGTATTTGGTGATTGGTGATTTATTCAAGATAAAAGTACCAAAAATGACTTTGGGTGAGGAGTGGTAGTGCATGGCGCCGTTATATATGTTTGGGAACCGCGTCAGAGGGTGGGGTACAATCTTGGTATTCTTTCTGGAATATATTCAGTGCTAGGCTACGTACGGTGGACGGATGATATTCACAAACAAGAACATCTGTATTTGTGCAGATCGAGAAAAGTCGTTGTTACTATGAAGGTATCTATGTTCACTTTGCTGTCGGGTAAAAGTGACTCCTTAAAGCCTATATACAATATTACGATTGTCACATATATTCAGCGCTCATTCAAATCTTTACTGTCGCACGACAAACCTCAGATAATGATGGTTTTCACAATGATGATGATTTTATATGTTAATTTCCCAACACGCTATTTTGTCACCATCTTGGCATCTCAAATGCGAATGCCAATCAATATGAAGTTTGTTTCTGGAGTAAAAACTGCTTCGCGATAAGATGAATTGCGATCCACTCATTTGCCATTTCAATCCGCCTTGAGGTGTCTACATACATACAGTGGATAACCGATCTGGCTATATCTGGATAACAAAAAGATCAAAACACCGACAGCGCATTTTAAAAAGAGAATGGGATCGGTTTTGAAGTGACCGATTATTCTAATGCTTCGTTTGTCACTGGTGGGTAGATAGACGGACAGTCTAATTCGTGAACAAATGCCAGGTTGTTTTTAGCGATAATCAATATCAGACCATCGAGTTATGAATATGCGCATAATGACGTGTGGGTGGGTACACACACGTCAGAAGTTTCCTCATTCATTTTTTCAAACAAACTGTGGCATAAAATGAAGTAAGACCTTTTACTTTTCCCATCGATTGCAGTCTTTATCCGGAATGTGGACCGGTTTTTTTCCTCACATCACTCTCACTGAGCATGACAGTTGGTGACAATTTTTGGAGAAGAATGCGCAGTTCACTTTCACCTCGGCGGATGTAGAATGTGGGTGTGAAAAATAAGTTAATTTGATGGCCACCCGGGGCTCCTACTGGTTATGATACTTTTGCCGTTTCAATCGTGTTTATTTGCTCTACAGATTGATCTTATGCCACTAAGTTGCGGCCAGCTTGTATATTTTTAATAAAAAACCTCTTGGTTCATGGTTATGTGATACCAGGTTAAAATCTATCATTTTATTTATTAGTGGATTGTTACTCAACTCGATTCAATTGATAATTTCTAAACTTGTCTGAATGCCTCCGTAAACATGATAAAAATACAGATCTTCAAGCGAATTTGGACAGAACAGGACAACCGTTTCTTCGTTATTGGGTTTTGGCAATAGTGCTTACGTTTTGTGTTCCCCGGTGGAACTTCAGCTGGTGGCCCCGCTTCTGCGAAATTGAGTGAGCTGTGAAAAGACGTGTATTATTATGGTGATCATATGCCGTAGGTGCCGGCACCAGAGTTTGGGCTTGGGGATAAGTAATCTTGCTCATAGCCTGATGGATCATAGTTTCAGTTTCATTCATGACTTTGGTATCTGTGTGAATTCTTGCAGTCGGTAAAAGAACGTGTTTACCTTATTTCACATGCTTCCCAATTATGTCCTCCTAAGCTGGCGGGGTAACGTATCCAATCCACCGTGAGAATAGCCCGTATCTTCGTTTACCAAGTTATGTGAGTATATATGCAAAGCTTGAAGTCCCTCTCTTCGCCAAACCCTCAAAAAATTCTTCTGGCTACTGTAATGAGTTATATATTGTGAATGCCATTTGTGTACTTATGGAACAGCTTGTATGAACATATGTATTCGCCAATCACTGGCTGTCGTGTGAAAAGCCGCGAAACGCTTGTTGTATATGTATACATATTGTGCATATACAAAATGAAAAATATTCTTATCAGCTGCCCAGTGGTTGAGTGGGTGTTACAGTTGCGTTCTATCTGGGAGGTACCGGGCTCGAACCACAGTTGGGTCGATGGATTCGCACTACTGGCGAGACCCCACCAGGTAGAAGCAGTTGCCCAGTGCTTCCTAGCTTTTCAGCTCACTCTTCGTTTACACAACGAATCCATCATTCAATCAAATCACATCCTCCAATACTCTCATTCAACATATATATCGGTTTATTAGGTGCGCACTTAACAGCATGTGATTTGATCCGGCTTTGGGCGGCCCTGATCTGCCGAAACAGACGAAGGAGAACAAGGTAATGAAATGGAACTATAGAGAAGGCTTAGTTCGTCCAGTGTCAATGTGGTCCATGATGCAGATTGGATATTTTTGTGACTGTTCCTATCTGACTGATTGTTTCTATATCAGCAAGGTACAAAGCAAGTCAACTCATTAAATTTTCCAAATTCTCCGATAAAAGTAATGGAAACTAAACGATCAAGCGACAAATGAACTGTATTGTAGAACGTAGTTCATCGGCACTTTGTGAAGTCAAAAGCTGAAATTCCGTCATAGGTGTATCGTTATGTCTATTGACAGCAGGTAAGAAATAAAACATGGTCGTTCACGTGACAACGCAATCCATGAACTGGGAAGTTAGAATGTTAAGTGAAGTTTTTTCAATGTTGATGGGAACTATCAGACGTATTCAAAGTCAGACAGGCAGCAAGTCCAATGTGAGTCAGGGAATACGGGAAACGAACGTGCATTGCGCTATCATACCCATCATTTTTCTTTTTGGTGGACTACGGGAAAAACCTATCTCCCAGGGTTAGAGGGACATTTGTGGGTACAGGTAGCACAGGAGAAGACTACTTGCTCCGCTCCGTTGTTTCTATATTCGTTTCGTCGATCGTGGTCAAACACGCATAAGTGTTTTGATGACCGACACCAATTTAAATGTGATCGTCGAAAAGTAAGCCCGCTTACAGTCATCGCGCTCGATAAGTGTTTGTCAATGCTATAATCCAGCTGCTTGACTGAATCGACTGATCACCGTTTATCGTCTTCTGAAGCGGTTTTTTTCCTAACAATTTTCGAAACATTTTGTGTTTTACCCATTCGTTTACCTAACAATCTTCATGGGAGTGAACATTTATGAGTTTATCAATTATTTAAAGTAGCGTAGAACATGGTTAATCAAATAAATTCTATGTAGATATTTTGCATCAGGCATTGGGGGTAGGTAGTTCGATTATTGTTGATGCCTTTTAATAAAGTACGAAATATGGATACATCGTTATCTTCTGGTTATCATGTGCGTATATCATTGTGTTTGTTCTTAAGTACACAGCGTTTCGGCTACTGCGCGTGATAAGAGTTTTGCTAAAATAACGAACGGAATATCTAAGAAGGAATTCAGATGACAGCACGAAAACGAGAGAAGAGGTTGTGACCATACAGGAGATGGATGTCTACTTGCAACCGAAGTAGGATTGAAGCTGGCCTACAATCCTGTCAATCTCAATAAATGTGAATTCACCATTGATTCAAGTACTGGCATCGAAATTTCTCATCATCCCAATAATCATACATCAGTCACGGTGGTCTGACCAGACTAAATACCTCAATCTACCAGAGGATTGACATACCGTCGATTATGTATTCTCAGACTCTGCTCTCAGTTATTGCTACAGTTATCTTTCTTCATTCCACAAACCAGTTGAGTGAATGCTCCCAAATGGGTGAAATTTAAATGGCTTTTTTGTGATGTTTTCCCCGGTGACTAACAGATGATGAAATTAAGCAAGGAAATAAACTACAGTAGCGATAAGTTGAACAGTTTTGGGGAAAAGTTTTGTAGTTCGATAAAAACTCGTAAGCCTGCAGTTTAATCTGAACTGCCGCGCGCAGCACCTCGTCCCACACGTGATTTCTGGCACTTTTTCGTGTTGCTGATGTGAGTAGATTATCAGTCAATACACGTTTAAGTGGCTGTATGTTGTCGGAAAAAATGTTTTGACAAAACTTGCCATATGAAGTGAAGTGTTTTGTCTTGATAAACGCAAACAAATGGGGCCAGTGGTGGCAGAAGTTGTCATTATGGATTTGAACATGGTTTAAGGACCCGCAGTTGATCTCCATCTGGTCCCGGTGCTATTTAGAATTCTATGACCACTTGATTGTCATTGATGGAGAAATCCATCACGATTTGTGAGAAAGTAAATGCAATTACCGGATTCGGACAGAGCGTGTTTGCTGCCGATGTGAAAGAGAACGTACGTGACGGTTTTATGGCTGCGAGATGGGAACGACGAGCTTTGTCTTCAACTCCCCAAAGTTTCCTTATATTGTTATTCAGTTGAGATATTCGATAGCGTGATTAGCAGTGCACTTTTGAGGATACTTAGAGAATGCAAGTATAGGAGTTCGGTAACTATCGAATTTTGTGAATGAAGAGTAATTTTAAGACTGATTCTGCATGTCGGAATGTCAAAGACGTGTTTATTCCGAGATAAATCAAAAGGTTTCATCACTTAGACTAACATCTTCACTAAACGTAAAATGAGAGATGCTGATGTAATATCCAAGTTTTGACCTGAATAAAACCTGAATTTTAATATTACAGCCAGGTACTCTCGACACATTGAAAGTAAAAGTGATTTTTTTACAGCTTGACGTAACTGTGAAAAAATTATGTAATGACACCTCCAAGATATCATCAACTTTGCGCATGATATAGAGCACTTAACCTAATGGACAGTGGTTTAATGTCTATGGTACCATTTTTCCAGTCAGAATAATCCAACCATTGTGATATTCAGGAATAAATCTTTCTGGATAGACATGTGGTAAATTTGTAAAAGAAGTAAGACGAACTTCCACTCTGCTCAATGTTTTCTGAAAATTTTGCTTTGTTTCAGTAGTAGTCTTTTAACCTTACTTCTTAACAGTTTTTTCACTAGCAAAACATATCACGGCGAGGATGAATGATCAATACCGGGTTTTAGTAGATCATTTGGGCGATGCAAATGTTTGATTTAAACGCGAAATGCGCATCTAACGTTGTCTGATGATAATTACTTACCGAAAACAAAAAGAATGACACCATTCACGTATGCAAATATCAAGATTAGAACTCTCGTTATTCCTTTTTTGAATTTCTGGGTTATGTTGATGCCTAAAATTGCTTTGACTGTGGCTTACAAATGTTTGGGGTGATCTTCATTTACACTGCGAACCACACATTTGCCACTGTTGACTGATGATGGACCCTCACGATTATCAGTAGATTCTGGGGTTCCGGATGTATTTCATAGGAGGAGTACTACAGTATCTTTTATGAGATCCTTCACTGTTCTCAATCAGGGATTCAAGAAGCCCTAATGATATTTGGCTCTGCTTTTGATAACCTATTCAAAACTGCAGCTCCTACTCCATTACCTCTGTGGACACGGACCCTGCGCTGGTACAAATCTTTGTTTGATGGTAAACAGGTACTGATTTAAAAAAGTATAATCAAATTCACGGTCTGCGCGAGTTGGAATCATGCCATTCATTTTTTAATATCCTCGTGTATTCAAAAGCTTACAAATTTGGCTAATTCATGATAGTTAGAGCACGTTCTAATCAATCTTTTTTCGCGTTCGAATGCATGCTTTTTCAAGAGTTGATTGATGGGCGACTCACAATCCTGTCAGTGAACTGCGTGGTGTCGGTCAGTTTTCACTGAATTATCGGCTGATTGCCATCGGTGTGCGGCAAACCGTCCACTTTTGCCTATTAAACCGGATGACATATTCACTTGTGTGGGGAATTCTATTCCTATGGCCAATAAGGTAGATCATATCGGCCACTCCCATCGTGGACTAATCCATAATTAATTGATCATTTCTTTTGAACACGGACCGTGGTCATGTGGAACGGTTTTCCATCCAATGAATGTGTATTACTCGTGCATGATTCTTCATTTATGTGACAACGGGAGCCCAGGAATCACCGTTGAATATTGTTATTTCTATCGGTGATGGTCAGGTTAGGGTGTTTGCCGAATCAACTGTGGGGAAATTAACCGAATGAAGTGCCCTCTCGGGACGGTAGTTATCGTCTGTCGCGAGTAAAGTAAAACTCTAAACAACCTGCAGGAGTAATATAGTTTATCAAAAAGGAATCCATTAGTAATTGTTATTGCTGTCGTCTCCTTGATGCAACCAAATTATTTTCTTTGAATTTTTTTTTCATTCAAATGCAAATCTTTCTAGTTGAGTTTCAGCTTCTTTTGCACTTCTTACTGGAAACTTTTGCACTCGCTAACCTTGTTTTCTTTTACTTTCTACTATTTGTTATCATCACTATCATCGTCGTCGTCACTTTGTGAGGTTATTTTTTAAATATCTTCCGTGAGGACACTATTTCTACCAGACAGAGAAACCATGGGTTGCGAAAAACACTCTATTTATGTTTTTATTATGGTAGTCATTCCAGTCTAAAACTACCTCTGCAATGCGTGGTTGTTCGTTGAACTGTTTGAAAAGTGCAAGCATACTAGACCTCTTCAAAAGCGTGTTTTGAGGCAGTTCACTCAACACTTTACATTGGGCTGAAATTTTTCCAGGAAAAATATAAAATTAATTTGAGTTGTCCAAAGTAGTAGAATTCGAAAATCCTTTCAACGGCATTTTCTGTGAATTTTTCTATGGACTTCACTAGCTTTGTGGTAGTGGTTACGTGCTATTCTGTTGACATCATCTAAGCGATCGAGACACGATTACAAGCTGTTTTTTAGACTTTCAGGCAATTCCTCCCGTGCTGCATGCGGTGCTGCTCTCTATATGAGCAATCATTAAGACTTATGGTCCGACCGCATTGAATTGGGATGTGATCGCCTTCGGAGCAACTTCATTTGTGTGCCACCGTAACTTTATCCCCAGGGTTTAGGAGGCTCTGAGAGGCGAGAATCCGTGATCCTAATCATGAGGGCTGCCACGATATGCTCATTCAACGTTGCGACGCAAAGTCAACCAGAGAACAAAACAGCCACAGAGATGCTAGTATTATGAATCAATTAAAATCAATATAATTCAAAAAGCAGTAATGTGACAAGAAAAACACGAAGATCTATTGGCCAATACGGATTTCGTCATTGATATTTGATTGATTTCTTTCTATAAACGAATTGCTACTTCAGCAGGCTTATTCAAAAATCCCCTTATTGGAAAACCTGGGAGGCTGATTGCCGGGACGTTTTAGATTACATCTGTGACTCGTGATCTGCGCACATTTCGAGTATTGCACATGATGATAATGTTAGACGTAGGAACGTTAGCAACTATAGGAACGAATGGTATTCGTCTAACGTGAAATAACCCTCATCGTAAACCACAATGGTTGTGGTAAACAACTTACCAGTTGCAGTATCACAGCATACTCCGTAGTTCCAAATAGCAGCGAAAACTGCCATAAATGATACCTGCCACAGTATATCTTACGAACTGTCTTTAACCCAGAACCAAGTGGCA
>UZAN01047140.1:11967-27246 GCA_900618425.1 Echinostoma caproni
GAAACAAAGACTGAATGGTGATAAATAACAAACATAATAGTTTGGCCCAAAGCTAGCTGCTTCAGGTGGTACCTGGGTAAGCATATTATTAAACGAGAAGACGACATTAACATTCAACAACCGACAGGGATATTTTGTTTAAAAAAGTGATAAAGCTGGGTCAGGTTAATTGTGGTTTACATGCACAGCTCAGCGTTTCACCAACGAGTATGCATGAGAAAAATTGTAAGATTAACTCATCTAGAAGAACGAAGTGATCAAATTCTCGGCTCTGCCATCAACAATCGATCGTAATTTCCTTTTATTTCTTCTTCTCTACTTCCTCTGTTATTGTTGTTGTTGTTATTGTTGTAATCAAGAGTACATGAACAACCTACAAAGAAATTGACCAGTTAAAGTGCTGCCGTGTGATACAAAAGCTGTGATCAACTTTGAGATAGCGAAAAGGGCAATGATTTTGTGGCGGTCTCCGCTAAACGGTTGCCGCAAGAAATAAAAAAAAAATTTATCAACACAACTGCAGTTTTGTATCACTTTACCCGCTGAGCCGCTAAGTGATGACAAGTATGGTATTAAAGAAGGTGCTGTACCCAGGAAACGGAGAAATTCAAGCATGGTGTCAAATATTTTCTAGACCACAACAGATAGAAGGGATATTGCTTTATACTTTTCAGGAATCTAATACAGGATTTGTTGGACAAATAAAAGTGGTTAGTACTTAATTAAAGGTTTTGTTGTGTTACTCAAATAATAACAAAACTTTATAACCGTGTACATGAAGACTAATAAGCCGTGATTAAAGACTCAGCAGTTATCACCAATGTTGCAGAAAAACAGGAAACATATTTAGATTTTAATCAGGAAATAAAAATTTTGCCAGAGGACAGTTTATTTCCGCTTCCATTTGCACCGCAAACTTTTCTTTCTTTGAATTGTCAAAATATTCCTACTCGTTCTAGCAAAGCGGTTGATCACGGTGATCCTGTACGGGTAGAGATGAACAATATGTAAATGAACCAGATCGTAGACGGTTCTCCGTGAAAAGCATGTGGCTGCGGCAGCGTTTGGTAACAAAGCGCATGATGACAGAAGACTACGTGGCTGGGCACAACACAACAGAAAATTAATCTTATGCATTCGTTCTGAGATTGAGAGAGGTTATTTATCTAGTGGTATCGAGTGTTATACTCAGGTCTCTAACCTTTGAAAGTCACTGGTTATGAATATTCACGCTACTCTCCTTTGTATGCAACCTAAAATCAGTTCGGCCATGACAAATTTGTTTCCCCCATTGTGCTCCTGATTGCTGAGAGTTTGTATGTCATTGGCAGTAACTTTGTGCATGAATTAGGTCGTGGATCACTGAACTTTAACCTCCACTAAAAAGGTCGGTATTCTGGAAAGAGATGTACCCATTTATGTGAATTGAAAGCATCATTATTTCTTAATGACCAATCACCCTTCCCTTTGAGAACTACATTTTAATCTCATTTCACATAACTATTTTTAATTCGAATTTCACAAATCAAGGCTGTGTGACTGCTCTAGCAAAATTTTACAAAGATAGATATTTTGTCAAAAGGTCTTGGAATGTTGCTGGAAACCTCCAGACAGACTGTTTGTGTTCACTCTATCTCATTTGACGCATCTATCTTACTATCGATGATCACATAAATGCAATGTTCAAAAACCGGTGAATAATTCAACTGAAAATGGAACAGAAGGGCATTTTCATCCAAATGGGTTGATCAAAAAACATATTTAGGATACGTGTTCAGAACTACAGAAGCAGCCCAAGGATACCGGTGGCTTATAAACGAAAAAGACAACGGGCATCAGATTCACTTACTCTTTTGACTGACTGATTTGAACCCTTTTCTAACAGAAGGACATTGATGTTCACCAAACTGTCCAGTGTTCTCAGCCTACACATGAAATGTTTGCATTATGTTTTTTAATTTGGTCATGGTCGAAGATTGTTGATCTGTGACGCGACTGAAGAATTTATTTTCAGTAGTTGACCGTTTCGTAAAAAAATCTAGTCAATGATATCACTCACATTGGCTAAAATTTTCTCAATTTAAAAAAACACGCTAGTTTTGCGTTTTCTGCCCTTAAAAGAAGCTAAGTATTTCGGGATTATTCATCTGAATATAAAAAACTCATGGGTTTTCCACAAACAATAAGGCTCCCGCTGAATGCTCCCCTATCATTCCACTTGGTTTGAGTGATCATGTATTCGTTTGACATATTGCTCCTCCCGACATAACTGTCATCTGAACTTGGACCAAACCCAAGCTATTTATGGTTCACTGCCTCGAGTCTCAGGAATTTTATACCGCTTGTCTCGACAGCTGATTACTTTAACTGTTCATTGCACAGTCTGTTGCTACAACAATCATGCCGACGTTTGGAATTTGCGAACAACGTAGCCGAAAACATAAATAGTAATGGAGTGGCCTATTTGTCTTGCCTCTGGGATGAACGAGTTGAAGTTGGAATTGGCATACTGAAGCGCTAGTTTTTACCACCTTCTGTTTGTTTGTTCAAGTGGAGGCGTGCAATTTGCCTTACCTCAGATAAGAGAAACCACTCACAATTTAACCAAGTCAAGAATCTGCTCACCTTATCTCCAGTCAAGCAAAGGTTTCACAGTTTGCCACGACAAGTTTATCCTCGATTGTTGTGTAAAGATACTTGTTTTTTTTAAATCTTTCAAAACCTCTTTGAAAACGCTGTTGCTTTGATGCATTTAGGCAGTCGAAAAAGTCTAAGCCTCGACTTCATTCCTGGGGCCATTTGGCAACTGGTCTTGAACTCTGAAGACCGGATTCGTCAAACTCTGTCTGTCTACACTATACAATAATACTACACATTGACACTTATGTTATCGATCTAAAATCATTTTTGTTTGTGTTGCACTAACAACTCTCAAAGCAGAACAAAGAGTAGGAGATTAAAAAATAGGTAGTAGGGATCAGATTTGGTTCAGTCAACTGAACGTTTGTGCAATGTGAACCTACGTGATTACGTGATTACCTTTGTCCCAAATCGATTGAATTACTAACGTTTGATTAGCTGAACTAGGTGATTACCTAAGTGCCGAAAAGTACCTTGAAATCATGTACCTGTTGCCCAAAAGCTGATTGGACCAGATGAAGAATCGAATCAAATACCTCTGCAAATTGTTTTCAAAGTTTAACTCAAACCTCTATTACCAAACACAAAAAGCGATCTACGAGTAGAGTTGATTTTGTCAATAATTCTGGGTGCTTTCTTGAAAACGGAAAAGGAGATCGAACCAAGAGACATGCAACTTGAAATGAGTCATTAAGAGGTGTTAAACGAATGAGTTGCGGCACTGGGTTTGTTTATAGGGCAAGGTCAATATGGATAACTAAACTTGATAATAAGTTATGAAAATGTTCGTTTTTCAACTAGTTGGCGCATGTTGTGGTTGATGGAGTAGGAGGGAAGGACAGGCCAGACATACCACACAATGAATTCCGGAAGTGTCTAGTATATTGAACCAGCCGCCTTGGCTTGTGCTTAATTTCTTGGTACTAGAAAATACCTAATTGACATCCGATTGGCAATACAAACATCCTTTGGTTGAGGAAATGTGTTATTCTAAAATCGCCAAAGTAATGAGGGAAATTAATTATACTTGACATTCCTCATATCACTCTGACTTTTAAAACACGTTTCTTCTACGATTTAATTTTCAACCACCGCGATCTGTATTATATTTCACTGTTTAGAAATCCTGAAGATGAAAATTTCACATGCATCGCACTGCTCTAACTATCATAGACCGTTCTTTCAACCCAGTCCATAGACCGCCCTCACACACCTTTCCATCATATCAACCCTGGGCAGTGTGAACGACACTCTTTGTATCATGTTGTTCTGTATACATTTTTTGCACAACATCCGTCCCCCATTCCGGTTTATCTCCCTGATTTGCTACCCCTTCTTGTTCTCCCTGACTCTTAATACTGTGCCTTGACCGTGTTTTAACCAACGACAGAACTTTTATAGCCAATTCACATGATTCCTGAAACCCAATGTTCATTTATGGCAATCGCTTCATGCATTATAATCTTTTTTGACCGATTCAAGAAAACTGTTGTTTGATATTGCACACTACGCGTGTACACTTAGAACTTGCGTGCTCTAGTCTAAGTTATCGTGCCTTGCTGATATATACTTTAAGGATTCATCACACGAAGCGGGTAATTCAAATGCTCGGAAACACCGCTGGGGCGAAAATTCAATTGAATCATTGCACTTTAATCCGGCGCAGTTGCATCCGTCGAAGGAATGGTGGCCGTTTTCTTTTTACCTGTCGTTGCCAGGGCAAAACAAGTTACAGCTTTTGGGAATCATACAAAGCTTTCACCAGTTTCATTCCCCTAAAGTGAGAACGGCATCTTTAAAATATTTGATACTCTGTGATCACACTTCCTTCTGAACCCATTGGTTCTCCTCTCAATGGATTCAGTCTGAAGAAAGCGCTCTTTTAATTTTTCACTGTGGAAGTGATCCATTTATGCCTTAGTGGTTTGAGATGCTAAATTTCTTCTCATGGTTCTCGAAATTTCATACTTGATACATTAGTCCAGACCAAATGAGAGTTGTCACTGTCTAATAATTCCATCTTTGCAACTTATGAGAACGGTTACCGGTTTGCATGACCAACGAAGCGTCAGAAAAAACAATTGACTTCTATTCAATAAATGCACATGAGATACAGAAGAATACGTATAGGAGTTTTGGTGGATTCATGAATTGCAGCCAGGCTTCACTAAGTGTCCTAGTTAAAAAGTAAAGAAAATAATAGGATTTTCTACACAGGAGTCATTTTTCTGAGCTGTTGAATCACTCAGTCGAATTAGAATTAATTGTCTTTTGGACCTGGGTTTTGGGGTTCATATATATATACATATATATATATATTATATATATAAAGTTAACACCGACTTGCGGAAAAGCATGGTCTCAACGCTAAAACAATAATAAGAATATCAATAATGGAATGGGGTTTAGGATACAAAACGTAGTAAAAAAGCCGAAACTATTAAAATGAAATATTGCTAACAAATAAAATACAATTTTTTTGTGTTTCACTGTACAATTTTTGAAATTTTGTGTATGTGCTGGTTTAAGCATTCTTTTATGGGTCACGGGACTTCAACAGGCAGACTCTACAGTATTCTCGCCACTAACGTCTATTCTGAGCAATATCTCTTAGCGTCTTTAACCAACGACTGTCCTCAACCCTTGAGTTCAACCTAAAAGACGGGCTGCACCAACCGAAGCCAAAGCTGAGACCAACGTTTTTATACCTCTACGCAATGTCATGGTCTGAACGTCGCGAAGCTTCTTCTAGCCTCTTCCGGCACGTGCAAGGAGAGCACGGAAAGGTAGTCAATGGGCAGGCATACGCAAAACATGACCGAGCAAACGGAGGTGGTATAAAGCGATTACTTCTGCTATAGAGCGACTATCCGCACCCAACACACGAGGACGAACCTTGTCATTACTCACCCGATGTTCCCATCAGGCATAAGCAATGCTTTGGAGCCCTCAGTGGTCGAATAAAAACAGTAGATTAGCTTCCTCAACGCGGAGGGGCCAGGTCTCGCAACCGCAAAGGAGAACGCTACGGACCGCGGCGATGTACACCCTTCCCTAAGGGACAGTCGGATGTCATGGCGGCGCCATAGGTGTCGCAGGTTGTCGGGGACTGCTCTATCTTTCACTACTCGTGATGCGATCTCCTCTCCAACAGCCCCACAGCTGCAATCACGCTCTCGAGGTACTTAAAGCTCTCAGCTACTTCTAGCTGATCACCGCAGAGGGTGAGTGCAGGCACAGGCTCCTGCCAGTCTTGAACACTTTGCACTTTGATGGTGCAAAGCACATACCACACCTGGATACCTCTATTTCCAAGCGGTTCCACGCGTGTTGGCTTGCCCGTGTGTTGTCTCCCAACAGGGCGATGTCATCGGCATATTTCAAGTCAAGTGTTATGTTCCCTGGGAGGAGTTCGGCTCCACCGTTTGCTAGACCGAACAAAGCATTCTGTAGAACATCCTCGATGACGAAGTTTCCATATATGGGCTATTGATCACAGAACAAGTTTCCATTATGCGCCTTTTAAACTGACAGGTTGTATGTTTAGATGCATTTATAAAATCAAAAAAATATTCACCTGATATGTAGATGTAGAATAATGGCACGTAGAACAGGTGACAGATACCAGTTGAGTTTCACATACAAGGTATCCAGGCATTCTTATGGCAATGGGATTTATTCGTGTAGCTGATGGGAAGCTGTCTCATCAAGGAAGAATACACAGTGCTGTTTCATAGTGATCTCCATGCTCTAAAATCTTCATGTTTCGCCTACAAGCGAATTATCCGTTTGCTCACAATGGCAAGTTCATCGCGTAAAAGGACTGAATCCTGATTGCCATTTCACTTCAGTTTTGAGCTATTTTACACCCACTTTGAACTGTAAACGAATGACCTTATTGGGTGAAAGAGAAAGCAAGTTTTTTTTCAGTCATCGGTCAAGAGGGAATATATTTCATTCTACCAGTAAAAATCTGAAGTCGCTCTTTGAATGCTGTAAACATTTTGACACGGTTTCATTAGAACCACGAATACTGCAAAATAAGAGTCCATCAGGACAAAAGTCAACACAATTGAGCACTTTTTGGGAAGAAGTTGTACAGCATACCCCTGTTAATTGAAACGAGAAACTTACAGCATTTTTTGTGTCACTCGGTTAATAATAAATCTTAGTTTGAAAAGTTAAACAAATATTTGTGCGTTCCTTACAAGTTGGTTATTTTGGGCACGCAAGAACAGAAGAATAAACGCACAAAGGATGTAATCTAGGCTGAATCTTGTCGAGCGAGAATATGGTATTTAAATGCACCTCAGATCACAAATTCTTTGTTGGGCAAGGTAAATCACATCGCACTGAAGCAAAATGTTGCTACCCATGAAAAGAAATTATTTTTATCGTGGAACTGACCGGAGATGGATGGCAAATCTTCTCAAAGGGAGTAGAAACATGTGGTGATCCCAGCCTCGGTGATAACACCAGTCAAGGAACGAAGAGGTACAGTTTCAGGATAATGAATCAGAGGTCAATAACCTAAATCAATCGCAACTCATGCGGTTTAAACAGTGTCGAATGGAAAAACATGAACTGCGATCGTTTCGGACTCGTTGAAACAATATCATTTCTGTTGACATATTATTCAGTCGCATTGATTTCTTTCGCCAAACGCAACACCTATTCTGAGGCATATATCTGCTTATTGATGGCAAACGTCGGTAGCCGACTACTGGTACGATTCCGTCATTCGAATACGATTCCCGATTTGTGTCTAATTCAGATTGCTACGAAACTCTTACCTCTTATCTTCATGGTCAATGATCAACATCATGAGCTACTGGTTACATTAATTTGATTGCTGTGCTTAGATGAGCCAGCTCGATTTTCACACATGAAAGCCAGGAACATTGTACGCGGTACTTGGTGCCTGTTAAACTGACCTGTGTGTAAACTGTTACTTTCAAGCCACTTTTCGTAACATTCAGATGCCACTTCATTGGTCATTTCATGAAGGATTTAGAATAAGGAAGTTTGGTCATCACGTTTGCAAAATCAGTATTCAGACGGGAATTCCTAAGCGAACGACGTCATATGCAATAAATCTAGTTGGCCATGCAGTTCTAACGCTCGTGTCCCCAGTTTAAGCACACATGATCTTTCTAATTTTCGAACGCATACGCAGGATATAGGTGGAAAAGAATCCTTTCTTTTCCAACTCTTTATGGTTAAATAAATCATGAAAATCAAATTAAACGGGTAACCGTCGACGTTTTGTAGTAGGCGCCAGTTAGAGCGGATGTAGAACATGCTAGTTTACACATTTTACTTAGGTTTCCGAATCACGATGTGTCGTCGGTTACAGGAGATTCCGTTCAGATCTTCATAGGATGATCTGTGAACGTGATCTGAAGCCTTCGTGGGTGCCTGGAAAAAATAACCCTTATCGGACCATGTGAAAAATTGAACCAATTCAAACGAGTGCTAATAAACTGTAATGGTTGTACTAATGGTATTAGTAGCACACAATGAACACGAAACACAAATCACGGGATGCGAATCAAGGATTAGCAGTCACGGACGCCACGTAAGAACTGGACCACACCGGCACTTGCATGCGACATACCACACAACCGAGAAGCGAGGAAAAGGTCTCAGGAGTAGTAGTTCATTTATTGAAAGAAATAAGGGGAATTAAATAATATGTGCAAAATAAACTCGCTGATCATCCGGGCCTCTGCCAATCGCGTTCTAGTATTTCTACCGTTGCTAAGCTTCTGTCTGGGCCGTACGGTATCTAATTGGCTGGTACAAATGACCTATGGTATATAGTCCAGGAGCTGTGGCACGCACGTCCTTCGCTGACGTCATCCCTGAGGCTTGATCGATCACAGTTGCCCGAAAACTGTAACTCGGCGCTGTAGGGTATGCGTCATTTCGCAAGCTGGGATCACCACAGAAACGTTCTCGAATCACGTTGCAAGCCCCCTTATTTAGCACAAGTGTAAGACAGCCTCATGCCCACTTCCCGTATTCAACTCACGCTTGGATGGTTTGGCACTCGGTGTGTTTCCGCATCACCACCACCACCATCATCACAGGGCAAGAGTGTTAGTTTGGTTTGTTTTATACAGCTCAGTGCATGTGAGCGATTTGAATTTTAACGAACGCTACCATGCCCGTGTCCAGTGTGAATGATCACACATTGTTTTAATCCAGGATTAAGGTTTGTTAATCGATAGGGGCTCCCTAACTTAAAAATAATGGATTCGTAACCTTGGATTAATATATAGTAAAACAATCAAACTTGGCTATTAGGATTTTGTCAACTAGCATCCACCATGTCCATCTTTCGTCTTGACCGAGGATTGGGTGTCCACGTTCCTCAGCAAGTAGCATTTGTACTAACGTTTCACATGCTAGTAATCATAGAAAATTCGTTGACCATACCACTAAACTACACATTTTGATCTATTTTGATACTACTGGTAGTCGTAGCTCGCGAGGAATGCAACTCCAGACCAACTCGGATAAAAATGTCTAACTTGAAAGATAAAAGCGCAGGTTAGGATTAGGGTTTCGTCAGACATAAGACAAAGGAAGTTAAGAAGATTAATATGATTTTGCCTGCAAGCAAATGCTACACTAACCACGCTTATTGTGACAAGTTTCAGTCTGATTTCCAATTGACTGGTTCGCAATTTGCAGGCATTATTCGTTCCATCCGACCGTGAAGAGGATTGCTACAACCAATCAGTTAACACGCCAAGAATACCTTAAAAAAGGTTTTGATGGATTACTTTTCATTAGCTGGTTCTGCGAAAGTCTGGGTATTGGAGTAGTAATTGAGAGAAGTATGGGACTGCCACCTTGTTTCCGCTTCACTCTTTATACACCGGTAACTGAAGGCTAATTATGAAACCACAAAACCTTATCCATTTTAGGATAACTGATAAAACTTCTGGTAATTTTCATTTATTTTATTTTGTTAAAAATAATTCACTGGATGATGAGCGATGTGTTGCGAATCAGTGTGACCTGCATGTGAGCTATTGAATGCAATAATATCTACGAACTTTACCCTTGCAGTTAGGGGTTAATGGGTACATGAATAAAACTTCACAAAGTAATTGTGGCAAAAAATAAGGGCTCTCTAATGTTGATTCGCAGAATCTTCAAAATGAAACGAACCTTGTATTGAAACCACAATGCAGCATACGGACAGCTAGAATACCCATTGTATTGTTTGAGTTCTTGGGGAGTCCATTAGCGGTCTCATTAGCGGTCGAAGAAACGGTAGCGCGTATTATTGCCTCAAATCTCTCCCTTCTACAAGCACCACATATGTAAGCTAAAAGATAACAAATAAGCCGGGGAATAGTGTTTATGCGAAAATATAACAATGATCAATACGTTCCACAGAAATTGCACTGCTAAATAAGGAATTCTTCGTTGACTGTCGGCAACATGTTTCACAAAATATGCCGTTACACCTGAAGGAGACTGTCTGCTTTGTTTGGTTGGCATCTTGCTGTAAACCGACTAAACTGGGGCTAGGACCGTTAAATATCTGGTTCTGTTAGGCATTCATGCTAATAACTTGCTTTCGTGTAATATTCACCTGCAAGGCCAGTCTGTTGCAAAATTCAGTCTTTAGGACTGCGACATCAATCATATTTGCTCAGGATACTCAAATTCGTCGTCAAACTGTGCACTGAGTGCTTTATTTTTTGCAACAGCGCAACCACTGGATCAATACCAAACTTGTTCTTGTCCTAAGCTGAAATTACTCCGGCTTGGTCTGCGTCATTTACCCAAAGACGGGGTTTAGACAGAGTGTGAAAAGTACGATAACATTTTTTGTGTTTGAATGAATGACTCCGAAAATAAATCCATTTTCTCAAGTAAAATTCAACCTTTTCCCTAGTGTCAGGTCACATTTATCATGGAATCGAAAATGCTTTTCAGTTTAACGAAAGCCATTTCGGTGTGCAATAATCCACTATCACCATATTCACAGTAATTTTGTCAATAACGACACCCATAGAATGATCAAGCATAATTCTGTCCGACAAAGGATTCCAGCTCCACCAGGATAAAAGTTTCATGGCGCCACATGCAAAACTGGTCTACTATACACATTTTGGCTTGACGCCAAAGGAAAGATAAAATGTTCGAACGAGCAGTTCATTCGACGCATGAATTTTTCCAGGCCATGTACAGGCGTTCCTACTTTCTATCTACCGGGTAATTCAACAGATCAAAAACACAGTACTGAATATAAAGTCTCATTGAGTTTCATTTACATTTTAATCCGGTGATTCTGGGTCGAATGGAAAGGTATGAGCACAACTCACAACTTTATTTACTTCCCCCAGTATTCATCGACTATATACCTGACACAAAGTGCAACTGTTTGAAGGTTATTTTTATTATTCGTTATTTTTCAACTCCTGCATAAGCATCTGATTATTCTCGAATCCATTTTTTCTAAGCTGAACCGATCCGGTCTAAAGAACTGATGTGCACATTGGTCCATCTTCCTTCGCTGGACAAGTAGACATTTCAGCACCAGGTGGCGAATGGATTTGTAAGTTGCAATCACGTTTTGCTACTTCACTCAGCTTTGCCGGTTGAATCACATCGGGATTTTCTAACCAGCAGTTTTTCTGATCTGAATCACCTGGAATATTATCATTATGCGGAAAAGCCATATAATACTAACTTTTTATTGTTTAGTCTTTCTCATGCTCACACTACTCGGTGCAGCTCGTCTCCCACAATCTGAATCGCATAGATGCTAATTGTTCAAAGGTCCAAGGTGCCATGGTAATATAAAATGATTCCGTGCAAGTATCCGACACAAAGGAGCAAGATAGTTCACGCATTACTGGGAAAGGGATTCATAAATCACAGTAGTTAAATAAAATTTACGTATTATTTTTGCTGTTATGGTGGGAAACCACCAAACTACAACTGGTGTTAGTTAATAGGGGATTGGTGAACGTGGGCAGGTTGCTCCAGCGACCGAATAAGCGTCCAAGGTGCTGTTTAATCAGCGCCGCCTCGACGCAGTGCATACCCCTCGCTGACATAAATATGGCTGCTATAGTAACGAATGATACAGTGACAGTTCCTGAGCAGAAGAAGATCATCCTACAAACGAAACCTGTTATATTCACACCGAAGCCTTCGATAGTGAGGAAGAAAGGTGGGAACAATGCCGCCTTGACGCTTATTTGCACAAACGTACCTGAACCGACAAAACAACCACGGAGAGAACGACAAGAAGAGCTGGAACACTGGAAGGATTTGTGCCCGCAGATGGGCATTAATGTTCTACCTGTGGGCCTCACGAGACTTATGCGTCAGCCAAAGTCGCCACATGTCGGGCAACCCAGACTACTCCGGGTGACCCTGAAAGATGAAAAAGACTTGGAGGACGTTCTTCTTTCTGGCTACCTCCTCAGAAATGGTTCCTGCAGGGCCAGAGTTTTCCCTGATAGGCCATGGACGGAACGAATGCAGCATCAGTCCGATCCAATGACAGCCAGGGTGGAGGAAAACAAGAGGGTCGTCCTCATCCATGGTGTTCCACAGCTGGACGATCCAGAGGAATCTAAAAGTCATCAGAATGACCGACGAGAATGGAGTTTCATCCTAAATTTACTTGGTTGTACGGGTCTTCTGACAACCTCAATCAGTCGTCTTCCCTGCTCTCCAAATTACCATGGAAACGGTCCGAGGATAATGAAAGTTACCCTTGGCACTCCAGACATGGCCAACACCGTCTTGCAGTTATGGCGAGAACGAAAGAGCAGAGGGCCACCGGAACTACGTGTGAGACCGTTAATCAATCCCAGGCTCCAAACCAATTCATATCCCGAGAACCCTACTAATACATCGGACCACTCAGTGCAAGTACCAAATTCCGTCCCGCAAACAGTGGTCCAAAAAACCAGAGCTTCTCTGTCAAAAAACTAATGGCAGCCGACCGCGAAGAGGTCGGCCAAGATATCACTTCTAATCCAATCGGATTTCTACACCGAAAATATTTAAACTGTTGCTATACCAATGCTCAAGGACTCTTCAGCAAATTTCCAGAGCTGAATTTTCGATTCATATCAGGTCAATGGGATCTTATTGCTATTACAGAAACGTGGCTTACAGCCGATATTCCGGACTCCGAATTGTCCTTACCAGGAATGTCTCTGCTCAGATGCGATCGTCCTACCCGTGGCGGTGGTGTTCTACTCTATTATCGTAAAGACCTTGATTGCGAGCAAATCCATCCTCCAGTTTCGACTCCTGACACTCTGTGGTGTAGACTGAGACTGTCCAAACACGATGACTGCTTGATTGGTGTCATCTATCGCCCTCCGTCTGGACAAAAGTCATGAAATCTTGAAGAAATATAATGGTAAAATTGGACATTTGGCCTTTCAATAGCATAAAAAGCGGATGTGAAAGATCTTCCATAGTAGTAGTGCAGTATCTGAAAGCACTTTTAGAGGAAAAATAAATCATATCTGCGCCGTAATTTACTATTTTTTCTGAGCTTCTTCATTCGAAAAGCATAAAATAACATTTACGGGAAACATTTTATTGTGACGCGATTGAAGAAAACAATAGAGTTTGATGACTAAACTAAAATTTGTGGTTGGATTTTAATAAGATTTATTTGCTTTCTTTCACTAATATCTGATAGTCAGTTTGTTAGTATCGTTTCGAGTAACAGAAATAAAATCAAGGAATCTGGACTGAAATTTTAGTAAAACGCTATTAATAATAATTACGCATTGCAAATGATTAGCGAAAACCTATCTCAATAAATGTATTTTTCCAAGAGGATCCTTAATTACTGTTCCGAAACAGTTAAAGAGAGTGAAGATATACTTTTGTGAGTGTGCAATTAATCGTACGCGTAAAGAATGTTCCATATCAAGGAATTAATGTGCCACAGTGCTTATTTTTTATTGTATTCGAACACTCCATTCACCTTGCGGTAGCAACCAACCGCGTACACTCTAATAATCCTCCACGTTATTTTCATTAGAGATCACTGCCGATGCTACCCTGGTTAGGAAGATTACATCATACCATCTGCTTTGCGAATGATTCACCTCGCTCTGGCTACTCCTGATCATTGAGTTGCCTCATTGAATGCACCCTGAGCATGCAAAATATCGTCTACATTGTTCTGTCACTCCATGCCAGAGTGTTCAATTCAGATGGGCCGTGCACAAATCTGTTGAACGGAAATTGACTGCTTGACTGTTTAACGCTGTCCCAAAAGTTAGTGACCATCTCACCTAATCGGTTTACAATCGTTCAATGATTCTCCATTCTGCGATATTTGCCGTCCCATCACGTCCTCTTATCAGTGACAAACTTCTCTGCCAAGCGTGTATTATTGATGACTTTTGCCCGGCAAATATTGGAATAAATGTGCACTTCGTCCGATCTATTTGGTACCCGCCACGTGAACGTTCTTCTTTAGTGTTTTGCATTTAGCCTGTAATATTTGAATGGGATTTGCCAGTAATTGGGAAACCTGCTGCATTGATTGTATGACATAACTTGACTCTAACTAGGAAGTAACGACTCTTTGTTATCCAAAAAGTACGTCATTGTGCCTATGAGTTATTCAATCACTGAAAGAAGGATCGACAAGGTGTGTGCATACACAAGACTGAGTTTATATCGTTTAACAAAATGGAAACAATAATCAAGTTTGTTCATAATGAAAGACAGCGTTTGGTTGGAGAAATTTGATGGTACCAGAATTTCTTGAATCTGACCACGGCCAAAGCGCTATCATTCAGGATTATGGAAATGGATTTAGGCATAGGCATTATATGGTGCAACCATTGCCAATATCCTACAAATGGCAAAGAAAAACCTTTCGCCGGTTAACAGTTCACCATTCTGGGATCAGAGAAACGAGCTATTTTTCTTCTGCTTCCACAAATCAAGTACATATAATTGGAGGACCATCTTGTTTATTCAATGGAGGATGGAATTGTGCTTTGGTAACAAACTGTATCTCAGTCAGAATTGCTCTCGAGTTTGTCTGAAAAAGAGTATGTTTCACCTTGAACTTGAACTAGCAGGTACAGAGTACTTATTTATTATCCCCATGGATAAACATCTCAAATGCAACCCGATAAATTAGCGTAATAATAATTTCGTTTATGGTGACTTTACTATGATTGGGGGGGGGGCTATTGGTTGAGTGTTATATGTTATTGTGTGATTGTATTCTGTTTCTACGTTCAAACCCAGCCACCGCTGCCTTACTTTACCGTTCGTTGTTCGCGTAGCTTTCAACCCAGCGCGGTCCTCTTCCTGAATAATGATGAAGTCAGTGAAATTAACAAAGTAACCGTGCCTCCATGACCGGATAGCTACACAGGATGGCTTTTCACAGCCGGAGATCCAATCATGCCTGAAAGGTCAACGGGTAGAGGCTAGACGAAGCTCAGTCTCACAAGCCAGCTGCTTGCGCACCCCTTGGCTTCTTTCTTCTATCCACACCCGCCCCTGGAGAGGTCACTCCAGTAAAAAAATTACGGTGAGAGGCAGTTTACCGATCAAGAAACCCCCGCTAGATGGACGTAGGAGTGGGGTACCTGGGGCTTCCTCTCG
>UZAN01047141.1:6738-27243 GCA_900618425.1 Echinostoma caproni
GTCCCAATCGAACCAACCACCATCTGGAAAAATGTATCACAATGAGTTCAGTGTTTGGCGACTCTTTTATGTAGAGAAGGAATAGAAGCGGTTCTAGTACTGAGCCTTGTGGAACTCCGCTAGTCAGCTGAACTGGTGTTGACCTTTTCTAACCAACCGCTGCATAGAATGATAGTTGTGAGAGAAAGGCGCTTATCTACCTGTGTAACTGTTCTTGTATTCCGAATTGTTCTAATTTTGTCAAGAAAATACGATGATTTACTGATTCGAAAGCCTTTCTGAAGTCCAGATATCAAACCTCTACGGTTTTAATGGCATCTTTCTTTGCAGTAACATCCTCGAAGAAAGACAATAGGTTTGTTAGGCATGAAAGATGCTGAACGAAACCGTACTATGTTTCTGTCATGAGTATTTTCCGCTCCAGATGTTTCACTCGGTGCGTTCTAACTACTCTAGTACCTTGCGTATCACGCTAGTTAGGCTAACAGGTCGATAGTTCTTTACCTCTGTCTTCTTACCGCCCTTGTGTATGGCTGCCACCGAAACTGCTTTTCAGTCAGACGGTAAGCTCCCTTTAACTGGTGATGCTCTAAACTGCTGCGAATCGACCTCGCAACTATATCAGCAATCGGTTTGATGACTGCTGGACTAATTTCGTCTTGTCTTGGAGCCTTGAACACCCTAAGGCAGCCTATTACCTCTGATACGTGATTGACTGTTACACGTGGTGCCTCCACTACTACTATAACAATAACAATGGTATATTTCACAATGAAAGTCGTGAGGTATGCTGGGATGCACGACCATTTTGTACAATAAATGGCAGAACATTTGGGCTGGGGAACACTTGACTCATTAGTGTCTAACCTTTGCACGCTGCTAAGGCAAACGCGGAATGCATCAGATTTACTCTTGTTTTTAGTTATAACCCTATTTCAGATAAGTTAACGGATCCAGGCTTTGACATCAAGATGCCAAATTGTCCAGTTTCTTGTTTTGCTGAGCTCTTGGATCCCTCTGTGTTTCGACTTGATGACGGTAAGTACCAGTAGGCCCAGCTCTCCTCTGGTAGAGCTCTTTGACTGGAAATAACCGTAGTGCCTCCTTGGCTCCAGTTTTACTTTCTGGGCCAGCCTCATTTCGAATAACCTTTTCCTCTTCCTCACTAGGTTGACCACTGCTTTTCTGTGGGCTGTATAATTAACCGACGACCTGTGGGTGCCGGCTATTTGATAGGCTCTCCAGCTTAGGTTTCGGTTTCAACCTTAGTGGTTTTGTCAATAGGCGTCTTGGCTACTCGCGGTACAGCAGAACCAACTGCTGTCTTAACTTTGGTAGTAGCCTTGCAACCCCGGCTGATAGGGTCGGTAGTGGATTTCGCAGCATCCGCGCACGTTTTCGGTGGATTCAGTTGCTTAGTCTTTTTGGTGGGCCTAATAGGGGAAAATTTATCTTTAGGTATCCCCTTGGTAACGGTCTTATAAACTCCTCTTTTGACCAAGCACGATTTACGTGCCCACTGCAACCCTGGACCTTCGCAGTACAGTGGATATCGATCTGGCGTTATTATAGGTAGGTATATACCGTTTTTGAACCATTTTCCGGTGTACTCTGTTCTTTGAAAAGGTTTTAATCGTTTCAAATTTTGGTTTACAAGAAGTTTGAATTATTTCAAAGTTCACACTTGTTTGAGGTATTTTTCGGTCCACGTTCTATCGTTCTAAACCTTACCATCTACGGTACCATGTTGAGAGCCGCCTTTGCGTGCTTGAGTGAGCAATGTAGAAAGCGCGTAGTGAAAGGCATAGAATGCGAGGTTTGTGAGAAATGGGCTCACGCAATTTGCTCTAGGATCACACCGCTGGCAAAGGCAGGAGTAAACCCAATGTGGTCAAGAAAAACATCCGCGATGACCTAGAAGGTCTATTAAAGTCACTGAAAGAAAACCGAGGGCGGCCAAACTGGGGTTAAAAAAACACTTGATCCTCAAAAACGAAGAGCCGCTGGTAAAGGAGACAAAAGCACATCGAGACATGGATAAGTGCAGGGTGCTAGATATCCTAAGGATTACTGGCATGGAAAGATGTAAACTTAGGAGGGTCCATAGAGTGGGAGTATGCTGGGGGACGAACAATGGTGCACCCCGAGCGGCTAGACCACTTCTAGTNAAAAAGCCAATAGACATCGACTACTGGCAAACTCTGGGAGAATATTCCACATAACATGGAATAATTACAAAATAACCCCGGATGTGTCCAGAGGCCTTAGGAGGCAGGGTGTTGGAGCACCCAGAATGCATAGTCACCTGCCGAACCATTTTGGGGTGGCAGGCGGAAACCGGTATTCAACGACCGGTGGAAATAAGGTGTCACCAATAGTGATGCTCGAGGAGTGACAATGTTGTCTCGTCAATAAGACAGCAGAAAGCAGCTATATCATCCTTGGAGCCGGGGTAGCAGCAAACACTCACCGATAGAAACCTCTGTAGACTTAAAATAATAATAATAATAATGGTATATTTCGCGAAGCCCGCGAAGCATGCTAGTGCGCATGATCAAAATCATCCTTTCTATGGGCAAGTAAGAAGAATGAAGGGAGAAAAACGTCAAAATACTTGCTACCCACTCGGGTGCTGCGCCCGAGGCTCAAGATAGAGTGAATAAAGAGCACCATAACCATCCACAGGAAACTGTCGGTTCCTTGTAACCAATACTTGCAGTGTTACAAATAAGTGGATGAAACTTCGCAGCAGCATGTGACCTAAATGCACCTGTAATAGCTGTGACGGAAACATGGCTTAAGGACCACGATAGGGCACCGGGTTTAGTGTTAGANTGTCGGTTCCTTGTAACCAATACTTGCAGTGTTACAAATAAGTGGATGAAACTTCGCAGCAGCATGTGACCTAAATGCACCTGTAATAGCTGTATCGGAAACATGGCCGTCCGATCCTATAACCCACACTTCTAAACCGTGTTACTTTACTACATTCAGACGCAGAGAAAAAATTACGCAACCTCAACCCTGACTGCTCTATGCAGTCCGACGGAATACCCCGTGGAATTCTTAAAGAACCGGCGGACGTTTACCCTCCGACCTCTCGGTGTCCTGACGTCCTGAAGTATTTCACGGGTTCGAGGCTAAACCCAGTGGTCCCGGATCCTGGTGTGTTGGTGCCAAGTTGAAATTTTTGACGGGCTGTCTCTGAAACCTATTAGACATATCGGTTTTAGTATATAACTCGTTTTTGTGCATCATTACACATTTTTTATCACTTCGTAAAAATTAACTCAGATAAAGCGTCCAGAAAGTGTTCCCAATCTTTGTGTTTTCAATAATTCTATTCCATTCTGACATCCTGCTAATTTTCCTTTTATTTGATGACATCAACTCTGATTTATATCCAACTTAGCCCTGTAGNACTCGGATGAGCCCACACTTCCCGCGCTGCAGGGTCCCTTAGACATAGATGCAGACTACTTTAGAATGTGTCTAAACGATGCCATAATCCAGTTTGCACAATGGCGCGCAGCAAAGCCACAATCGGTAGAGATAGCTGACACGAAGGCTCTTATCTTACTGCTTGAAGAACAGCTCTCGGAGCTTAGATTGTTCATCCAAAGTAGGCTCCAAAAACCAAAGGCCGCCTCACAAGCGATTAAGATATCCAAAGAAGATATACTAGACAACCGAAAAGATGACACTTAAAGAAGATTGCGCTAGGAGGATGATAATATGGGGCCATTTTTTCAAGGACCAAACCCCGGCCTAGAAGGTAAAAGCCTTCTTAGGAAATCTCACCTCCCCAAATTACCTAACCCTTGTAGCTTCTCATGGCTAGTCTCAAAACATAAGAGACAGGTTCTGGGACTAGTAGTTGAGTTTAACCACTCATCAGTGATCACGGACTATATTGCACAAATACAGAAAATCCAGTCCAACAAAAAAACTGGCACCAGACAAATCCATTCACACAAGGTTGCCACCAGGTTCCCCCAAGGGCTGGCAAAAAGATAGAAAACTTTTACAGAAGGCTGCATTAAATCTCGCATCCCTTCCTATCCCTGCTTACCCTCTAATCTTCCAAAGACCTATCCTCCGAATATCTTCTTTAGCCTGGAGCTCCCCGAATACGAATTTCTGCAGTGGGAAGGATGATGAGTCTACTCTCTTTGCGACGACCCAAATTTCCTAGAATCTTTTTCGAAGCTGACTGGTATACAAACGAAACCAGGTTGCAGAGACAATGAATCAACTCATCAAACGTTTTTAGGCGGGAAAAGCACTACCAAGGCAAAGCGGCAACCGGCAAAAGGAGGAATTCTCGGGAGTCCACCGCTTCCCATACATCAAGTCGCTCCACTTCTAAGGGCAATCCCCCTAAACACCGTTTACATCTCTCCACTCTTCCTAGAAGACCTGCCACCTAACCACACAAACCTAAGCTACTGGCTCCGACAATCACCCCACTGATGTCTCTAAACCTCAGAAATCACCGAAAACCCGCCGTTTCCCCTTTTCCAAAAGTGGACAAGTTGCCCCGACCCTCAGACAAGAAAACGCTTGATCATACTCCCGGGAAGAAACAGGTACATAGACAAAACCCCAGGATCTCTCCCGTACACGGAACTTGCCGGTACGTTTAAATTCGGTTGTATTCCCTGCTGCTTTGAATATCAAACAGCGTTTCAGTGTGTAACTGTCACTAAATTGTCCATAACAATTTACTGACATCCTGTGTATTAGAAGATATCAGTAAGAAATCATTTTTTGGAATTTTAACCGCACAGGTTAAGAGTAAAAGTTTTAGTCCCGTTTTGTTGGTCAATTGTTTTTGGAATTTCATCTCAATTCCGATAAAGTGTTACTAGTCGTTTTTATTTATTGGGGTTTCCAGAGTATACCCTAAATCTTCCTTGCATATCATTTTTATTCCCCGTATAGCACGCCTAAGGTTGCCTTTCCTTGTTTGGGTACCGCATGTGGAAAGAAAGCGGTTAGAAGAATAGAATGAGGTGTATGTAAGCGTTGAGCACACCAAAAGTACTCTCAAATTAAGCTGGAAACGTATAGCCTCTTCTGCAAGTACCCAGACTTGGAGTGGATGTGTGCAACATGTACGACTGCAGCGGCACTGGCTTTCAGTGCTGAGGTGGGAGGCGAGGAGCAAACTCCTCAAATAGTCAATAAACAACAGACCACAGAACGAAGCGTAGTTGGGAGCGTTACCCCAAAACGCTACATTGAAGCAGTGACCACGCAGGGGATTGTTAGAGGGATTGACAAAGGCTCACAGTCAGAAGGTAAGCCAGTAGATGCAGATACACCAAAAGTGAAGAAACCGGCTAAGAGGTCCAGAGATGGTGGTATCTGTGCTTCTATCAGTGCGCGATACCACCCGCTACAGAAGATGGTGCAAAACCCTACGGTCCTTGACCTTCAAAGTAAAGTAAGCCTGGTCAGCAAGGATTTAGATGCCCTATCTGGTAGGGGGATGAGAAACTGCTACCAAACAGTGCTCATTCTCAACGACGAGGAGCTTATTATCAGGGTGTCGAAAACCCGAAGAGAAATCGATCGAAGGAGGGTGGTGAATATCCTGCGGCTGGCAGGATTAAATCCCCAAAATTCCTGCAAAAGAGTGCACAGGGTGGGAGTGTGGAAGAACCCTGGGCCGGGTAGGCAAATTTCAGCAAGACCAATTCTTGTAGAATTCAACAATCCGAGTATGCGAAATCTGCTCCTCACGAGGGCCGGCTGGATAGTGAATCGTACGCAGGGACGATTTAGGATTGTCCTTGACCAACCAAGGCAAGCCCCGAAATCGAGCAAAGCCCCAACAGCAGACATCTGCAAAAACGCGGGTAGTGGGTCTTTGTAGATCTGACCCTGTGGTCAATAAAGCGGTCGTCATAGTGGAGGACATATTGGAAGAAGAATGTCAGAGTTGCCTTCAATCTTCAGGAGTAAGTGACACAGTATGTCGGCACGGGGACACAACCTGTGCAACTAGCACACCCCTGAAGAGGGCACCAGAGTCCAGGGAACAGAATTGCACAATAAGATGTGCAACTCTACGAGAGGAGGTTGAAGTGGAGGCCCCAAAAACGTGGGCTCTCTCCGGGTCATCCTCCCGAGGAGAAATTCGAAATAGAGAAACATTAGGAGAGGGTGACACCGCTGTATACAAATACTTGCAGTGTCAGAAACAAGTGGACCGAGGTTCTGATGGCAACGGAGACCATTAAGGCTACCGCTTTAGCCATAACAGAAACCAGGCACTCAGAGTGGTCCAAACTCTAGTATGTTTCAAGATAACTTTGTTAACTACAGAACGGATAGGGGTAGCTCTGTAAAAGGAGGAGGAGTAGCCCTGCTACTAAGACCCAACTTGTGCTCAGTAAAATTGAATACTAAGGTTCCTACGTTCAATGTGCACCCAGTTGCAGTGGATCTTATGATAAATAGCAGAAAAATATCCATTGCCTATATATATAGGGATCCTAGTGCCACAAAACCGGAGGATCAACAGGCTATTCAGGAACTAGACAACCTTGCTCGGAATTCGACCAGACTGGGTGTTATGGGCGACTTCAACCTTAGGTATGTTGAATGGGAGCTCGAGAGGTATTCTCGAGGTTCAGGTGAAAGCTAACTCGAATGGCCTTCACTCCCGGGCCCTCTATCAGCACGTGAAGAACACCAGGTATCGGGGAGGCCAACAGCCGCCACTGCTGGACCTGATCATCACAGCACAGGAGGAAGAAGGATAAAGTCTAGAGTATCTCCCTCCTATTGGTAAAATTGATCATCTTCTTATAAAGATAACAATTCAGTTGAAATTATCCAGACCCCGTGAGGGGATGTATAGGAACTTTGGGAGGATTAACGTGAATCCACTCCAAGCTAAGGAAGCTCAGCTGAGTTGGTACAGTTCGGAGCAGCACGCTGACGTAGAGGAACGCTAAGGTATAATAAGAAACCATCTGGTGAACCTCCAAGATGAGTTTGCTTCCTCAACCCATAGATGTTCAAGGAAGAAGTCACCATGGTAGCACGCGGCTGAAGGTAGGGTGATTAAACGTATCAATCGAAGCTTGAAAGCTTTCTGAGCTTCGGGGTCCCATATGGCCTGGAGACAGTACACCAGTTATCGCAACGAAGCATTTTCGCTCATTAGAAAGGGTAAAAGGGACTATGAGCTGAAACTAGCCAGCCTAGCAAAGAAGAAGCCGAAACGCTAATACAGCTACGCCCAAGCCAAGGGTCTCAGTTAAAGGATGATGGGATCTCTACAATGGGAAGGTAAGACCGTCATCGATGACCAGGAAAAGGTAGACTCCTTCTGCACATACTATATTAGTGTGCATAGAGTAGATCGTGACGACCTGGTACTACCGGAACTCGCCCCCCCCCTAACAGAGGAAACAGAGGATACTTATTTGTCATTAGAAGCAGTTTATCGGATATTAGCTGTGCTGAACGTAAGTCTCCAGGGTCTGATGGAATCCACCGGGTAATCGTAACACCGATCGCAGATATAGTTGCGGGACCGCTAAGAGATTTAAACAAAGCCAGTCTATATTAGGGCAAACTACCTAAGGAATGGAAAACAGCTGCAATTTTTGTCATTCACAAGGAAGGAGCACAATCCTAGATTAAGAATTACCGGCCGGTGACCCTCACGAGTATATTGTGCAAGTGCCTAGAAAAGATAGTGAGGACGCACATTGCACTGCATTTAATTCGAAAATCACTGCTTACTGATCAACAGCACGGGTTTACCAAGTGTAGACCATGCTTATCTAACTTGCTGTGTTTTTTCAGATGAGGTTACCTCGAGGTTAGATGAGGGAAAACCTGTGGAAGTCTGTTATTTAGACTTTTGCAAAGCTTTTGATTCCGTCAACCACAGGTTGCTGTTGGCTAAGCTCAAACACAAGGGGATAGGCGAGAAGATACCTAGCTGGATCAGTGAATTCTTGACCGGTCGCACGCTTTACGTGAGGATTGGAGACAAAGTATCAGCCAAAACCATATCCACTAGTGGAGTACCCCAAGGCTCAGTGCTTGGTTCCATACTGTTCCTCATTTTTATAGACAACTTGGCTGCCATCCTACGTTCGCTATGCTCCATTTTTGAATATGATGTCAACACAGTGAGATCATCTAGTCAGTAGCAATTGCAAGATGACATGCGTAGAGCAATGGAATGGGCGACAGTATGGGACCTCCCACTGAATGCAGAGAGAAGTAATTTACTCTTCCGTGCTGATGAACAATTGTCAATCCAACTAGGTGGAGGGGTTTTCACCGCAGGGCTTGTAAGAACCAGCAGAGACTTAGGAATATCGGTGGCGGCAGACTTCCGCTGGGAGAACCAGTGTGTACTGGCTGCAGCGAGGGCGAGGAGAGCCGTTCAGGCTCAAGTTAGTACTATCGTGTAGGAAATCCGACGTATGCGTCCCCAGTACAAAGCCATAGTCAGGCCGCACTTGGATTACTGCGTGCAGGCTTGGGTACTGTTCTTCAAAAAGGATGCAGCCTGTTCAAAGACTAGTCAGGCATATGACTGAAGGCCAAAAGGGTAAGTCATACCAAGACAGACTAAAAGACCTGGGATTATTCTCGCTAGAAAGGAGAAAACTAAGAGGAGACCTACTGGAGACCTTCAAGATTGTGAAGGGGCTTTTGGGAGTAAGGAAAGAGAGCATGTTCCAGGAGGCTATTCACCAAACTAGAAGGAATGGGTACAAATTGCAAACGAAGCGGTTCAACCTGGTTCTTAGGTCCAGTTTCTTCAGTAACAGAGTAGTGAACAGTTGGAACTGGTTGTCAAAAGAATTAGTAGATTTTGGAAGCGTGACTGCATTTAAGCTTGCCCTGGATGAGCAATGGTTGAAGCTCTTTCCAGAATAGGATCTTTAATGTACTATAGAACACCTTCATGACCCATGTCCGTTGTTCGCCGATGAAGTGAAAGGAGACGAGATTTTGTTCTCCTTTACCACCAAGGACGCCGTACTGAAGGCAGTTCGCAGTGGTAAGTGCACACGTTGTGAGCATATTGCCGGAAGAAATCTGAACGCTCGATTGGCCGTGGCCGTTATCAGTCCTGTGCAACCTGCCCTGACCTGACCTGACATGACCTGACCAAGAACCCGAAACATGCAAAGGAGTCAAAACCTCAAATCAAGAGCAAGTGAAAAGAGCCGTTTCGCAACGATACCAAACTGAAAAGCTAGGATCAAGACATCCCTTTTATTCTAAATCTCTTGAAATTGCTGATAAACAAGTGCTGAAAGACATGTAAACCAACGTTTCAAGCCTTGGCAACAAGGTTCTTGAAGTACGACAAAAGATAAAAGATCTCCGGTCACATAATCTAACTTTAACAGAAGCATGACTAACACCGGATATTTTAGACGAGGAAATCAAAATAGATGGCTATACACTTTTGAGGAGCGCCTCAAACCGACGCCGCGCCGGTGGAATAGCTATCTAATTGAACCCTATCCCTCCCTTCAGGCGTCTTAGTTCCCAAGGATCCCATCCCCATGATAGAAACCCTATGGGCAAACATATCTCTCCCAAACAGAAATTCCTTGTTACTAGGAGTCATCTATCGCTCCCCAACCAGCGACTAGACACAGACACAGGCTCTTCTAAACCAACTTCGCTGTCCTCGGTTTTGCTGCCCCTCTACATACGTTCTTATAACCAGTGACAATAACGCTCCAACCATTGACTGGGTTAGAACATAATCCAGTGATATCTTCTTTGGTCAGCCCCTTCTAGACCTTATTACTGAGAGATCATGGCACCAACATGTGTGCTCTTTCACCAGGTTTTGCCCGGTCCAGTCCCCTTCTCTACTCGATTTGGTGATACCGAACAACTGGCACCAAATCGATGAGGTCCACTTTCTCTGCCCACTTGGCAAGAGTGGCCACTCACTTCTGAGCTTTGACTTCATCGTACATTGGCTCTCTCTCGCAAAACCGCCTCAACCTTTGGGGTGTTCTACGATCAGTCAGTCTCTGAGGCAATAGAAAACAACTCTTACGTCGACGATTGTCTTATATCCTTTACGTCCTGCGAACAAGCATCTCTTTTTGAGAGAGATAATCAAGATGTTACTTGGAGGAGGGTTTAATTTGAGAAAATGGATGTCGAACTCGCCGTCGGTGGTGAACTCCCTCCCAGACTCCGGGGTAGCAGACATCACAGTACAGGTCCCTTCCCCGGTTGATACTCCACAAAGAGCGTTGGGTCTGGAGTGGAATACGATTGAAGACGTGTTCGTTTTGTGCTTCGACGCAACTTCTCCGACAAAAATAGGAGAGGCATATTATCGACCGTGGCCTCCATGGCTAATTGCACCACTCTGCCTACCTGCTAAACAATTGTTGCAACGCCTGTGTAAAGCCCAGTTAGGTTGGGATCAGTCGCTGACATCCGAGTATTCTCACTTGTGGGATGAGTGAATAGCATTCCCTTGTCGACTCGGGAAAATCAGCATTCCAAGGGCTATACGCAAAGAGGATCCGAAGCAGACAGGGAAAACCGAACTGCACATATTTTGCGACGCTTCGGAATCTGACCATGATGCAGTTGCTTACGTCTGGCGCACCCCCCAAGGGAAAGTCCCCCTATTGTTTATTGCTCTGCAGTAAATCGAGGGTGGCACCCAGTAAGCTCGTGACGATACCTCGAATGGAGCTAGCAGCGGATGCGTTGGGCGCGTGCATCTGTGGTATGCTGAGAAGGAGTCTGTCAAATTTTTTCGATGAGGTTCAATTCTGGACAGACTCTATGATTGTACTCTACAACATAAGGAATACGAATACTGGATTCAGTACGTTCGTGGCCAACCGAATCGGATTAATCCATCAATTTTCTTCTCCTAGTCAGTGGGCACATGTAAAGTCGGAGGAGAACCCCACAGACTGGACCTCGAGAGGTATGTACAACGAGAAAGACCTAGAAGAGTGGCTGAAGGGACCTACGTTCCTACAGGATCGGCTGATCACTTCCCCGGAGGAGCTACCGTGGGAAGCTATCCCAGAGGGCCTCGAAATCAAAGGTTCTGCAAATACAAACGCGACTATTGCCACCCATGCGATCAGCCCGCTCTTCTATCACTATTCAAACTGGTGGCGACTAACCAAAGCGGTAGTCTGGCTGACAAGATTCGTCTTATATTTCCGTGTCCGGAAGTTGCGTTATTCGAGCGAGTGCCTACCACACGGGAAAATAACCATACGAGAGATGGCTGAGGCCGAAATTAATATCTTCAAGATGGTGCAAAAGGAGATTTACCCGGGGGAGAAATCGCCCAAAACAACTGCGGAAGACGCGCATAGGTTTGGACCTATACATAAACTCTGTCTAGTTATGCTGAATGATCTACTCTGTGTGGGTGGACGTTTGGGATATTCCAATTACCCAAATGTATTGAAACATCCGATCATCCTTCCAAATCGTCATCCCGAGTAGGAACTTATCATACGGTACTACCGATACTATCGAAGGTCATTCAGGTACTTCACACGTTCTGGCATCCCTTAGGAGGAAATATTGGATAGTAAAGGGCAACTCAGCTGTGAGACGTGTAATCGGAAATCGTGTAGTATGTCGACGTCTATCGGCTAAAACGGGACGTTAACTGATGGCTCCTCTACCGCTCTGCAGGGTCCAAACGGTGTGGTGCAGTTTTTCTCATGTAAGGATCGACTACTTTGGACCTTTTGCGTAAGCCGAGGTAGGGGTGCGGACAAAAGATATGGCTGTCTATTCACTTGTCTACAGACAAGTGCAGTTTACCTGGAGAAAGCAGCTACTCTTGATATAGACTCATTCATAATGGCCCTAATTAGGTTCGTGGGACTCCGAGGAACACCGGTAGAGGTATACAGTAACAATGGAACTAACTTCGTGGGTGCGGTGTCAGAGCTGAGAGGACGAGTGAAACAATGGGAAGATAGAAAGATAAATGATCGTTTGTTGCGCCATGGGATTCAATGGCGTTTCAACCCTCCGTCTTGTAGTCATCGAGGTGGCGTGTGGGAAATAATTATACGCTCTATCCGACGATTGTTTATGGCTTTGACTACTGAAAAAAGACTGACGGACGAAACATTGAATATATATTTCATCGAAGTCGAGAGAATCCTGAACAGTCGTCTTGTCGTGCCGATAGCCTCTGGTGAAAGCGAAAGCGAATAACTTACTTTCACCTTTCCGACGGATTTCTGCCGAACAGATTATGCATCACCGAGATGCTGACTATCATGGTCAGTTTTTTAGTGGAAAAGATACTACCTACCTATACGAAATTAAAGGTACATGGAACGGACTCACAGAAAGGTTATCCGGTTGGTTGATGGGCACTGTTCTTCGGGAGAGTGGGTCCGGTTGATAATGTGAAGTGGAGCTGAACAGGACGGCTGCAACAGTTAACAGACCGCTTGGCGACCACTGATAATGTACGCGAATGCTTCAGTAACACTTGGAGAACAGGTGCGTGGTCATGAACAGGGTTTGCATTGTGTTGTAACTAATTATGCGTAATAAAACAAGTTGTACAATAATGTCATAGAAAAGTAGATAGAAAGGCAAGATACTGCAGTTTAACAAAGGCTTATGACGAAGACAAAATCTCATACGCTCTTTACATAGATTGTGCTAAAGCCTTCCATAAGATCCCACATGTCCCCCTCATTCATAAACTCACGGCGTGTTTAGTTCAGTTCAGTATGCATAGGACGAAATCTGGCTTCAAGCTAATCGAGAGTCTAGATTGTTGTGTTGTTGGTGGATGTTTGTAGCTTCCAACACTGTGTATTGTCGATTCCAGCTATCCACCGTGACGTTTCGTTTTCGTTGGTGGGTCCAGTTGTCTCGATTCGCAGTATACATTACCAGCTAGGGTGTTTCTGAAAATAGACAGATGATACTCAGTGGTCTAGGCCTAGGACAAGGAACTATCGGTTAGTATGTAAAACGTCGATCCTGACCATTGACACCTGGCGGAATTGAGATAAATTGTTGGCACTTAGCGGATTCATAGAAAATGCCTAGCAGAAAACACTTATCTCCAACATACATACACATCTGTACAAATAAAACCTTACCGGCTAGAGTCCATGAGTGTTTTCTCAGCTGCTTACTTCTCAGTAGTCAGCTTCTGGGCAGACGGTTTTCCAATACTCATCCAGGGCGGTCTTGAATGTCACTACAGTGCTGCATATGACCACGTGTTCTGGCAGCCTATTCCACAATGGGATCACCCTGTTGGTGCCTTTGTGCTCCTCATTGCTTGGAGTTGGGTTCTATACTCATCTTTGGTGATGACGACTTCAGCCATCCTGTTTATTTCTCGCTCTATGGGGGTTGGGCGGGGATATGTGTGGGTTCCCCCTCTATCTGGTTGGTGAACCCTTTCAAAATAATGGCGGAAAATATTTACCTTTTCAGCATGTGATTCTGCGCCAACTCCGTCCTCATTTTGGACGTTCCCGATCGCCCTCCTATGTGTGGCCTTGGACTGGACATAATAAGTAGGCTAAGGGTTGAGTTTCGCGTTTCTAGCTAACTTTTTTCCGATGCCATGTCCCTCCGCAATCTTTTCTATTACACGACACACCTATTACCTGCAACCCATCAGTACGCGACCTCGGAATACATTACTCACACACATTGAAATTCTCGGAACGTGTCTGTTTTCAAATTTCGAAAGCTAAAAGAAGCATTGGCTTTATAAATGGATCTCTTACACTTCCTGAATCTAAGGTGCTTTCCTACGTCTCATTCGTAGGACCATGCTTTGAATACTGCCCAATAATCTTTGCTAACACCCACAAAAGCGATAAAATCGTTTTGGAAAATGTCCAACGTTCCTTCACCAAACATTTACTAGGATATAGTTCCCCGCTTAACTACGAGCAACGATGCATCCTTCTCAACGTAGAACACCTTTGGTTACGTTGCATGAAACTTAAGCTTTGCTTACTCCATAGGATAATCCTTAATCGCGTATTTTCTCCCTCTGGCGAACTATGCACATTTTTGGCGTCCACAAATTTCCTGCTCATTAGAAGATCCCGGCCACTGTTCTCCAGGTCTCGTCTCTCCCTCCGATCTAATTTCTTGACAAAATACGCTAGTTTATGGAATCTGCTTCCCACTGAGATCCATGAGTGCGTATCAGCGATGAAATCCAAAGCGATGCTCAAGCGTTTCCTCAACGTCGGAAAAGCACTTTTCATAACAGGAGTGAAACTTCGCACAGAACAGGGATTTCAGACAGGTTTAAACTATTAGCATACTACTCAATCTTCCCCTGCTGGTCTAAATTATCCTTATCCCATCTGTATTTCTCCAATCCGTGACACATGCTAACCAGGTAGCGGTGATCACATTCACGCATCGATTCTATTTATGTGTGCCCATACAGCCTCAAAACTCTATCAGTAGAATATAAAGCTTATCGGCGAATACCTTCCCAAGTATAGTCATTCAAGTCTCCTATCATGATAAGCCCAAACCTCACACTTCTTATTTATCCTTCCAATATACCGTGTCACTTTCTAGTCAATCTGCTGTGCATACGTTCATGTTCACGACATTTTTCGTAATCCTGATCAAACGTTGGAAGCTTTGAGCTCGTCAAGGGCATTTACATTCTTACTTTATTGTTTCGCGCTGCGTTTCCTGTACGCATTCATTTTTTATATACATACTTCTTTGCAGTATTCTGCATATTGTTTCGTGACATGCTTTGTTTCACCCTCCGCCCTTATCAGCTGGTTATTACCCCAGACTGTTGAATATTGCCTTTGTGTTCCAGAATCGGTTGGCTTGGGCCTGTAGAAGGCTTGGGGTCTACACACACAATGGACAATTTGGCTCCGGCAATGGTTGTTGGGTGCCGCTGTTTCCACCATTTTGACTACAGGCGTCCGCATTCCGGACCCGGTTGAGGATCACACCTCTTGCCTCACCTATAAGGTGTTTTCAGGTTAGGTGTCTAGCGTGTAGTCGATCCCACATCAAAGCGACCAACTCCCGAATAACCTAGATCATTCCATGACCGATTAAATCACTGAACCCAATGGATGTGTCCTCAGAAGCAAGCTGTGTTGCAGCATACAGAGAAACAAGTACTTTGACAAATGTATGAACTCGCTTTACCCCTTTTTTCTTTTCATTTATATCCGCGTGTCTCTATCTTCTATCAGCCGCTGTTTCATAGACTGTCTCACTGTATTTTTCCCCACGAACGATGCACGTCGAATCCTCTCACTATAAGGTTTGCTTTTCCTTCAATTTCCATTGGCATGCTTATGTAGTGCATTCCTCCATCCTTCTCATCTACGTTTGTGCCCTTGTCCGCTTTGTGTTCCGTTTGCACTGCAGTTTTCGTTCCCTTCCACTCCCAACTCCATTGTGTTTATCTTCTAATTAAACCTTCTATATGCATACACTGTTGTTGTACATATGATTATTTAGAACATATGATCATGCTTACTTTGTGCATACTTCAAGGGCTTCGTGAAATATACATCTAATTACAGATTTGTGAATGTCCGTAAATAGAGCGACAGTGAGATGAAAGTAAACGCGGTCTGTTCAAATGCCCTGTTACAGTTTCGAGAGTATTACACTATCCCCTCCTCATAAGAGCACTCTCCTCAGTGCTCGCTTGAACATAGCACACCTGCTCCACCCTCTCTGGGGTACCTTCTCTGTCCGTTCTACCATGGGGACGCATCCTGGTGGTAGGAACTGCAGTGATTCGGAAAGGCGTGGGTAGCCGGCAGCTTCAGTTGGTTGTATTGCACCGTCAATGCATCAGTTGTGGCGGACAGGTCTCGGATGACGTATGGGTATATCGGGGAGCGTATGAAGACAACTTTATATGGCCCCTATCGTATTCCGCTGAAATTCGCTCAGATGCCTACCCGGAGCTTGGGTCGACGCAGCCAAACCGTGGTTTGTGGTGTAATCAGCTTAGATCAGAACTTATCGCCTCTAGATAGAACCCTGCCAGTCAATCTCAAACAGCTCCAATGATTTAAAACCACACACACCGCGGCCGGGCCGTCCTTCATTTCTACACCCGATGGCTTGGACGCACCTTCTTTTTGATTTTCGTATATAATCCTGATTTAAGGTTGATTGGCCTGCTCGACGGCCCAGTCCTCATCGGCCTCCTTGTTCTGCACTAGCCTTCCGAGATAGAGTGTCAGCCTTCGCGTGGCATGTTCCCGGTCTATGTTTACATGTACAATTGTATTCTTGTAGGTGCTCATTCCACCGAAAATTACTCAGCCAAAGGAGTGAGTGTGGTCTGTACGGAAACGGACAGCTTTTCCTAACAAGTAAACTCAGTAATGTTTCAAGAAGTGAACCAACGCGAGTGACTCCCTGCAGGTCATGCTATCTCTCCGTTCACACCTTTTCAGTGCACGACGGCATAAGATATAACTTTTACCCCTGTGGTATCTGCTTCTATAGCTGATTCACTGGCATCTGTATTCAAGATGGAAGAGCCCGCGTATTGGCTGGTTTTTAGTAATCCCAGTATGGGTGATGTTAGCTTGGCCTTCAGTGTTCTGAAAGTCCCCTCACATTCCTATGTTCATGCAAACCTTCGCCCTTTTTTGTGTTAATCGATAAATCGGAGCAACAATACGGGGACATCTGCGTCGAACTGGCTATGATTCGATCCCAACCTTAGGTAACTAAGAACCTATTCAGTCGAGCTTAGTGTGGGCCACGATGAGATTGCGTCATGTTACGCGTCAGTCTGTACCCCATCGGGCGTGATGATGTGACTCAAAAAGGTAACCCTTTTGAGCAGTAAAATACACTTCGCGCCTCTCGTCTTCATTTCTGTGTCCATGAGTCTCCTCAACATATTTTCAAGGTGTTTATTATGATTGTATACTGTTCGACCGTGGATAATTATATCAAGGTTTACTAAATGATTGATTGGTGCTGCATCAGACTTTGGAATGTCGCTGGTGCGTTCACTAACCCGAATAGCATAACCTGAAATTTATACATACCCGAAAGAACCAGGAAGGACGTTTTTCGCAGTCCGACGGTTTAATTACGACCTACCAATATTCTGATAGCAGATCGAGTGTTAAGATGCATGAAGATTCCTGCAGCGCGTCAAAGGTTGAGTCTATACGTGATAATGGTCAGGTCAGGTCGGTATCCCTCGACGGAAAATGCTTTCGCCAACCAAGGTTTCAGAGTTTTGATTCGGCAGGAGGGTTCCTTCTCCCACAGCTTCACACTCATTTCAGTCACTCTTGCAACTGTTTTCTAGAAACTGGGTCCAGTACAATATCTTAAAAGGGATTGATTGGAAAACAAGAAACATGTGAACCCTAAACAACTTCAGATCCCGCTTCTATAATGCCTCTGGGTATAGTCGGGTCCACACCATTTCCAACTGTCTCTTGAAGTCGACTGTAGTCGCACATTTCATCAGGTGCGATGGCAGCTGATTCCGTCTATCAACCACTCGGTTCGTGTAGAAGTTAAACGGCATACCAACGCGTCCCTAGTTTTAAGAGCTTTAGATTGTGTCCCCTGGTGACTTCTACGTACGTTCGACTGAACAAAATTTCGGGGCTTACGGCATTCAGTTCTTTCATCATCTTAAATGTTTCTATGAGGTCACCCTTAAGGCGTCTTCTTTCATTAGAAAAGAAGTCTAGTGCTTCAAGCCTTTCTTCATATGACTTGTCCCTCATGGTTAAGACCATTCGGGTGACTNCTTTGTATCCTCTCGATGCACTGGATGTATCTCTGTAGGTAGGGTGCCCGGGCCTGGAAACAGTATTTTAGGTGGAGCCAGACTAGTGCCTTATACAGCGAGATAAAGATCTCTGCCTTTCGAGTGATAGATATATTTCTCAACAGGAATAGTTGAACTCTCGCCATTTGTGCTGCAGCTTCGCACTGTTTGTCTGGCCAGTAATTATCGGAGAGTACTATTCCTAAGTCCTTCATTTGGGCCACGAGCTTCGGTTCGGTGGTTTCTACATCCATGTTTACTCCAATTGGACCTCCGTCAGAGTTCAATATGTGATGCTTTACCGGAATTAGATCTAAGCCACACATCTGAGTCCAACATATAAGGTCTTTCTGTAATTGGTATCGCGGGCCTGAATTAACTAATTTCACATCGTCGGCGAACACGAACGTCGGGATGGAGCAACCCGTAAGTAGGTCATCAACATAGAGAAGGAAAAGTATCGAGCCTAAGAANACAGGTTGTTGAGAAACGATCTCTTTTTGAGGAACTCATGCCGGGTTGGGGATAATTGGTTATAGCGCGCAATATGCTCACCTATTCAGTTTTTAACTATTGTTCCAAATCCTTGACAAAGGAGATTGGTGAGACTAACCGGTCTGTATCGCCACAACGTTCGCCGTTTTGCAGTCTTTGTCTGTTCCTCCGAGTCTTAGGGCTTTCTCGTAGTTTGAACACGTAACCGTTAAAATCTCTGCGAACGGCTTGATGATGGCCAGATCGTGCCCATTACTCCCCGCTTATTTGATCGGTTGTTACACCCTGAGCATTTTTAGAATTTGAGTTCTGTCTACCTGTAGATCGTTCATTGGTGGAGGTCGTACCTGTGGCACATGTGAGAGATAGCTGAGTCCATCCTTATAGACACTTTAAAAAAACTACATAGATATATAGCACTTCTAAACCTCCGACAGCACTTCTTCCCCTGCGTGGTTTTGTAAAACCGCAACCGATTGCAGCCTTTAATTGTGCATACGCGTAAAAACGTCTGAGATTGATTTTAGCTTGCTGAGTAATCCTCAATTCATGTTTCATTTTTGCTTGTTTCATTAGATTGTTTTTGTAATTTCGAGCCATTTTGTAGGTTAATTACCTGTACTGCCCTCCAAAGTTTGTATAATCGCTCCATTTACACCACCTGAAAGTTATTGCTCTCTTTATGGGAGTTGTCCACCATGAAGGGCCTTGAGAATTACTCTTCGGTTGCAATGGCGCGTACCTAACAATGATCTCTATTAGGCGTTACCAAAGTGCGCCCCAATCCTCCTCGATTGATGCATCTTGATTGGGTGACCACCAAATGGTTGAACCAGCCTCTGGAATTAGGCCAGCCATATTCATTCAACCGAATTTCCTGATGAATTTGGAGAGGGGCTTTACCTGAGTTATGCACATCCTAAAAGTGATTTCACTATGATCGCTCTTTCCTAAAGGGACTTCCATAGTCAATTTTCTAAATTCGTTCTCCTTCGGGGTGGGCGTTAGATCCAAAACGTACGGTCTATGTCCATGTCTGAGTTACGGTGGTTGTCAAACATATCTATAAAGTGCCTACTCGTGGAAAAACCTTGGGAAACTCCTCTTCAGAGGGACTATCTACCGCGCCTGCGTATTCCCAATCGATTTTGGACAGGTTATGATCATCAAGTATGATCGTCTTCGTTGTCTACCTAAGTAATATGCTCAGTGTGCTTAGTAGCTGTCTGTCCTCTTATGATATAGTCAAGAATACTATGTTAACCCCAAGGATGACGACGTATAGTCCTCGGTTCCAAATAATGCATCCAGATGATTGCACCGTAAGGGTGTATAATCTCAGTTCTGCTGTCTCCCTCTGAGCATCCTGATTCCTCACGAGAAGCAACGCTCCGCCTCCTTTTCCCACTTCCCTATCTGTACTATACACGGCAAAGTCCGGAGCTGCCCCATTCCGTCTAGCTCTATTGTAAAGGACTTGGGCATACAGTACTCCTGTACGTTCAAATTTTCAGAGCAAGCAGCTTTTCAAGCCGCCAAGGCACGCCAAACATCCGGATTCGTCATAAGGTCCCTGAAACTACAGGAAAGCAGACTCCTATGCTACACCACCCATGTAAAACCACTCTTGGAGTATTGCCCAGTTATCTACTCAAACATGAGCTAAACCTCAAGAAGAGCACTAGAAAGCGTTCAAAGGGTATTCACAAAGCAGCTCTTTGGCTTCTCCTCCCAGCTATCTTATAAAGAACGATGCGAAAGCCTGGGGCTGAAACCTCTCTGGCTGCGCCGTACAAAGCTGAACTTAGGCGTCTTTTACAATATTCTCCATAAACGCATCTTCTCTTCGACTACCCAGTTGGATTTCAGAAACGAATGTGGCTACCCATTTCGTAATCCAAATTTCACTTCACCCCTCTTGTTCTCCAGGGCCTCCATTAGGAACAACTTCTTTATCTCTGTGTACTCCAAGCTATGGAATAAACTTCCGAGTGAGATCCGATCATTTACATCCATACACCTCTTCAAAGTTGCAATAAATAAATTCCTCACGGTCCAAACCATGATCCAGCTCACCAACTCAATTCGGACCGAAGAAGACGCTTTTTCACTGGGGCTGCAGTTCTAAAACGGCATAAATTATTGTTGCTTTTTCATTTTTTATGCAGACGTGCTAAGACCTCCAAAAAAAT
>UZAN01047142.1:0-17652 GCA_900618425.1 Echinostoma caproni
CTTCTTCATAAGTTTACGATCAATCATCACTCCGGAGGAAAATTTAGCGCAGTGGGTGTTGTATGGGTCATTTTGGAAGATAAGCATTTAGGCAACAATGGTGAGATTTGAACTCACAAAATGCCAGTCACTGCAATGAGGGACCTCAACCGACCTTGTCATGGTCTCCCCAAATCAGATGACCTGCATTTCTCCCCACACTAATCGCATTGCGCCAGCAAACTGAACAGCCGTAGCAATCTGGTTTTAGTTAGTGACCAGTGAGCATATGCGGTGCAATCAGTGATTGTCAACATTTTTAGTTTTAACGAAGATATAGTTGTAACGCAAAAATAAACGTGCAACTTACTAACTATGTGCGTGGCTGTTCCATCTGTGGTGCATACCTACTGAACGCAAACACAGGCACGAGAAGGAGTGTTTTTTAACGCAGCGCGCTCACCATTTGGGCTATCCGCGCGCTAGGCAAACTTTCGCACACAGAAACAAAACGCTCAGACCGTTTCAACAGTGATCATTTTCCTCCGGCTATGAAACCGGACCTCTCTTTGACATTTGTCAAAGACAGGCTTGAAACGCCAAATAATCGTGCAAGTTAAGAGGAAAAAAACTATTGATCCAACTGTATTTTTCGAGTAATTTACGCCTATAGGGATGTTTAATGCACACATAATGGAGGACAAAACCAATTTGTGCTGAATGACTTGTCCAATTTGCGACGCTAACTAACGTGTATTAAAAGAAATTCCTTTCTATGAATAATCATTTCAATGGGACTTAAACGCCTTTAATTATTCAGATATTCTTAAAGTGGAAACGTAAAAAATCGTTCAGGTATACTATCTAAGTTTATAACGATTTACTGTGCCTTAAGCCTTGAATAAAACACCTCCAATTCAGTAGCTAGTTTAGAATAATCCATTCAATTGTTCACAGGCACCAGACCGTATTGGTGCGCTTGGTTGTGCGTTTCATTCCTTGGGAGATCGTTAATGCCTCAATAGTCAATGGAACTTCTGTGGTATTAACTATCGCCCGAAGAGCGACACCCACAACGAACACTGCCTGGTGCTTGTGAACAATCGAATGGATTACTCTAAATTTACCACTCTTAAACGCCTAAACCATTCGCACAAGATAATGATAGTCGACGGCGTATCTCCGGGGCAAGGGTCTGAAGTTCCGACCCCAGTGTTCACGGTTCGAGTCTTGATTGGGACACACAAAGTATGCATTGCTGAGGAGTCCCAAACAGGACAAAACAGCTACTGTTCCGGTGCTCTTTGTCGGTCATCAAAAGTCTTCTCCCCTGTTTAACATTTTATTCCGTTAAACAAATAATATCGATTCAACCACTGAGATTATCTACTAACTGTTTGTTTCGGATAAGATGGGCTCAGAAGCGACATGTACGGAAGGACAGAACACCAAAAATAAGACACGCCTATTGTCTACATGCATTCGTGTGAATCTGCGTAAATATTTGCCATTGCCACATATTTTTGTACCACCCCATCGAACTCAGACCCGCTTCGAGTGCAAGGCATCAAGTATGAGAAAAATTACCTCGTCGTCCTTTTGGATATACCACCGATCGCAAACACCGACATTGCCCTGATCTGGCTTCACAAAGGGCTTTATCACCATATGGAGACACGCAGTTCATCCGATTCGCGTCCAGTTGAGCTGACCATTACCTCATGTATTGATTACCAGTTGAACGTAGTTCGATTACTGAGTCCCATTGCCCGTGAGTTTATGGGCTCGGTCGACATACAACCAGGTACGTTCGCAGTTCTATCACGCGCGCGTGACCTCTCGCTTGTGTAAAGTATGGATAACCATTTTGGCGATTGCGCCCAGTTGATCGAATCCTTACTGAAGGAATACAAATGACAGAAATTATCCAAATTAAGCTCTCTCTGATGTTACTCAACAATTCATATCTCATAAGGCCCACCGATCAACCTAATAAGCAGTCTGATTGATCAGGTGTTTCAGCCACGCTGTGGTATCGAAACGCTTATTGGAAAACGACCAATTTGTTGTATTTCACTTCGATAATCCTTTTCATCAATTCTTGATCTTCTAATTTGGACTTATCATCCATCGCACAGACACATACCCCTCAGTCAAACATGAACTGGGGAAGCATTGGACTCGAGTTTCACCCTTGTCAGGGCTCATCATCACTCGTGCATATCCACCGTCGTCCTGTCCGCGCTCTGAACTCCGGACCCATTATCCCACACCACTACTCACAGGTGCCTGGGACCAAAATGAAAATTATTAAGCCAGCCTTGCAAGTTTGTGGTCAGTCAGCCTGTAAACTGCACGGAAGACCTGATTGGGTGAGAGGCTTTCGATTGGAGTTAACGGATAGACAAATGTACCGCCCTTCGTTGCTGTGGGGCTAAAACTGAAGACGACACCTGAAAAAACATGAATTGGCGGTTCGGTTCGGCCCTAACATGAGCATGTTGTCACAGTGGTAACATACACACGCCTTCCATGTGATGGGTCCGTAGTTCACAACCCGGTCCTTCAGCCTCGACGCACAAACTGTGGGCCAGTCAGATCAAAAGTATCGGAATATTATGAGACCAACGAATGTTGAAACACAATATTTTCTACAATAGTTGATGTTGCAAAGCTTGACTTAGAAATTAGGTGTGGTGATCGAATACTGGATTACATGTTGATTGGAAAAGATTTAGATGATGTGCCCATGTCGTCAAACCATTTGGCACCTCTTCAGTGTTTTCAGTGCTGAATAAAAAGCGAAAAATTAAAAACGTTTACCCCAGATGTGTCTAATGATTTGACAATAAGGGTACATCTGTTAAATTTCTACCAACCAACATGTGGTCCAGTATGCGGCCGCCACACCTCACTTTTTGATCAAGCTGTGCAACATCAAAATTTGTAGAAAACAAAACGTTTCAACATTCGTTGACCTCTGACTCGCCTACAACGGTATGACTGAAGCTTGTGCGTCGAGGCAAAAATATATTTGGTCCAGACTAAAGGATTGTGGGTTTCGGCTAAAGAAGAATGAAAAAGATGTAGAAATTCGCGATATAAGTTACTATTTATTATTTTTATTAAATTAAAACAATTTGATCACAAACAGTTTATAAATAACAGAATTAAAAAGCAACAACGCGCACTTTCAGGTACGGTTATACATTCGTGAAACTGATCAGTTGGCTCGTCCCGATCCTGTCATCCTCTCTTTTTCTACTTGAAAATTATCAACGATTCTCTCTTGAATAAAGTTTTGCTTAACCGCACTAATACAGTAACATTTCGATCATTTTTCTAGGCAAGATAGAAATATCAAAAGTTCTCACATTTGGGAATCAGGCTCACATCCAATATAAACTGAACCAATTTTGTCAGATGAAGCATTTCCATGCCCAAGTTAACCATTTACCTGGTGTACCGACCCCGCAACAATCGATCAGTAATGATCGGATTCAATTGAGTCCACTGTCGTCATGTGTCAACTACGACGTGCAACTGATCGCCTACTACGTCCCCGAATCCTACAGCGTCTCACGAGTAATGCGTATCGCATTGCCAGCAGGTAAGATTGACCGCGTTGAATGCGTCTCATTTGTTCTGATCGATTCGGTCCAAAACAATGTTTAATGATTGAAGTAAGCATAGATCACGAATTACCAATGACGAATTTGGAATCACAAATCCCGAATCAAGAATTGCGGAAGCCACGGAAACACTGAATCCTATTGGCACTTGCACACTGGTATCCCACGTTACCCCGAGATGCAAGGAAAAGCCCACATAGCAGTAGCAGTTACTTTGTCGAAAGAAATTGAGGGGATTAAATAACATGTAAAAAAGAAGTTTACTGATTATCCAGGTATCCAACCAAACGCGTGCGTGTATTCTCGAAGTCGTGCAGCTTCCGCCACGGCCGCACGGCTTCTGATTGGTTGGCACGATTGCCTGTGCTTTGTTGTCTATAGGAGATGCAACGCGTAGGCGCTTAGCTGGCGTTAACTGGGAATATTGACTCACCATAGTTGTCCACAAACTGTAACGCGTCCCTAAGTGGTTTGCGTTATCCTGTAGATTAGGATCATCATGTCATGATGTTTTCTTTCTTATGCAGAATGTTTCGATTCTGATCGAATAGGCTTTCAGAATATCATGAAAGATTAAGTAGAACGGAGGAGACATTGAGATAAGGACTTTGGCCCCAGCGTTTTGCACGTGACACGGGCGAGATTGCAGGTGAGGATGCTAAGGTAAGCTGTGCCTGCTTGACTTATCTTGCTGATGTTGAGTAGCCATTGGTCATCTGTACATACATTTTAGTCGCTTGATCCAATTAAGCTTTCACTCCTCCCATAACATGGTGAACTAAATCGAAGAGTTTTCGGCTGCGACAATCCGAAGGAGAATCAAAGCGAAGCTGAGAAATCGTCATGAATTGTAACTGGACTGGTAAATATTGATATCCGAGACGATTTTTTTTTTTTTGGGGGGGGGGGGGGAGTGAAAAAGAACCAATTACGGTATCCTTGTGATTCGCAGAGCATCATCTGAAAGAATCGATCACTTTGGGTCGGGAACCATACGGAATAAGTGAAAGTTCATTGCAAAACTCAATCACTCCATGTAACTGCCTTTCAATTTAGGCTTTGTAAGAAACGAGATTCGAGACAACAAATAGAAAACAAAAATCACACGACTAAAAAAAAACAGTAAACTACATGTAGGTAATTGGGTCTGCATAGGTTTGTGTATAACAAGAATGCAAATTGTTGTTTGGCAGATTTGAAGTTGGATGAGCAAATTCGAATATGAAAAGATCAGTGCTGTCGGTGTGGCCTCGTAGCTCAGCTGGTAGACTATGCACGTACAAAGCGTAGGTGGCGTCCATGCGTGGGTTCGAATCCCACCGAGGCTACTGAACCATCACAATCGACATATAACAAGAGTAACCGGTTGAGGACGAGATGCCTCTGTTAAATAGAAGAGATAACCATGATCGGTTTAGTTTTAAGGGAAGAAGTACTCAAAGGTTCTACAGTGATGACAGTTGCGATCTTCTATAAGTTGATCTAGGGATATACTCCCAGTTTTCTTCAGAAAATTTAAAGAACTTCACTAAACTTTACACTCGTGTATCAATGAACCGGGAAAGACAACCGGAGGTAATTGATATCAGTGAGAAGGAATACATTTAAAGTAAGGAAATGTTTTGAGACATGTACCGGGTAGATAAAGCACTGGAGGGGGGGATAGAAAACCTCAAATATCAGTTGTCACGTTCAGAAATACTTATGTGACAATATCACATTCACAGATATCGTAAAGAAAGATGGTGACACAAGACACTTGATGAAATTTATTCTGTCCACTTGATTGTATGTGATATACATTTGGGGGGGGGGGGGGGGGGNGACAGATCATATTTCAGCATATCTTACACATTTCACAGATCAAACTCGCGCAACAGCACTCTGAATTTTATCACAGTTGTTCCTCCCAACACTTATTGTTTCGAACCTCACTCACCGGATTGAGTATGACAATGCCCCACATGATACGCAACACACATCTGTACTAATATTCACTTACGTTTTGCTTCTATTAGTCGAATGCCATTCAAATCTACGATTTCTCCATTTGGACGATGGTTGCTGGTGTATCAGTTGTAAAATATCACAGCCTCAGTAATAGGACATCATAAGAATTTAGTTATAAAAATGATTCATCGGCATGCTACATGTATTGCAAACTATGATACCCAATCGGGTGAAACGAATCCATTCATGTGACCTAGTTACTAAAACGATAAATAATTGTGATCTTTGGGATGTGGGATAAACTCCAGTTGTGTCCTGAGATGATTTCAAACAAAACAAAACAAATTTAGTCTACCATCCTTAGCTTCTGTGCTCAGCAAGACTTCAGCATTTGAAACATGTTATAGTACTATATCAATACAAGTTTCGCTGGATTGCGTCAAACCTGTAAATCCCCTGAATTCCCGTTTCACAGCCCACGATGAGAACAAAGTGCACCTTTCGATTGAGGACGAAAATTTGTTGATCGAATGGAAAGCTCGCGCGGCATGTCAGCTCAAGAAATCTGTCATTAACGTGTTGCGAAACAATGAGCCTTGGAAACAATTCGATCATACTGGTGCGGGACCAAGTGACAGAATACCGTTGGAGAAACAGTACTCAACTTATGCAGTTTCTATTAAGTTCATCTATGCCAATGATTTCTCAGAAATGTCGGAAATTGTTTCAATCGTTTACGGTTCACGTGAGTTGATTTCTATTGCGGATTTTTCACGCAATCAACACATTGATTTGTCTCCTGCTAATCCTAATCTATTTAGCCTCTTGAGTAACAAATTTATGGAGAGAATGTAACAGACTTTATCAAATTAAAGCCTCTTATTCCAATTAATTTTAACATTTTTATTTCAAAAATACGTAAAACAAGTATTCATAGAATTGACCAACGGTGAAATTGTCGCGCGACCTTATGTTGGGTGGCAATTTTCTACATTAGTGATATGCTATAACTGTAAATAAAACACAGTTGCCAGACTGCACTTAAATCCAAAGTAGATTTTCCTCTACCTCTTACCAAAATGGATTTGAAATCGGTGAAAAAATTCTAGGAGTTCCTGCTGAAATGATAGATGAAACTCTAGTAAATGCTGCCTAAGAACGGAACTGCTCAAATAATTTGACGGGTTGTTGTGCTATCTACACGTTGATAGATTCACTGATTGTTATATCCTTCCCTTTTGCTTTTTTTGTATATTGTGTATAACTTTTGCAAACACTGGAGCTCACATTTCAGTTAAAAAAAATCACACACGCTAATCGTTTCAGTGTACATAACAAACTATGAAAAATATTTTTACAGATATAAGTATATAAGAATAACCCCAGGTTAAGACAAAGTTCACTTTTTGCCCTCTTTTTGTTTGTGAGTAAACGAGCAAGATACGGTACAGGTGAATTGCGATATGCGTTGATTCGAGATGAAATTTGGCGGAATTGGGAGCGTGTGGAATGATGGGAACGACAATGTGTCCGTTCTGCGTGCAATGGGCGGTCAAGATCGGTGATATCCTCTCTGTAGATTTCACACAGGCAGTTACTTGATACTCTGAAAGTTTTAGAGGTAATTCATTCACAGGAATAGAAGAGACACGGCTACTAATGGTTAGACCGCTACGTAAGAGTATAAAATCCGGTTTGAGTAAGCCAGGGGAAATAACTGGGGAACAGTAAAGTAAGATGGGAAAAACACACTGATAAACAAGGCTGGAAATAACTGAGTGGAATTTGAACAGAGGTCAGAAACGTGGGTTTGCACAATGTATCCATGGTCATTTCGCTGCATCTGTACACGTGCATACTGCAGTCCAAACGATTTTTATAGTCAGTGAAATAACAGATTTGAGAAAAAAACACAAGATCGCTAATCAGAACGGACGACGCAACGCAAAAACACAAAAAAGGGGACGAGATAGGACAGGGGGTCAATCACCAAGGCAAAGCTAATGTGACTAACCAATCGCGTTGTTTGCATAGATCAGGTTTAAGAGTGTGAATGGCTAGGGTCTCGGCAAATTTCAGTAATTTTGCGTTTGTTGTGTTGTAGGTGACATGGAATGTGTGGGGTGGGGTGACACAGTGTTTTTGTTCGAGTAAATGTTGCGTTATCAAAGATCTAAGCTTTTTCCGATCAATCGATGACATAACATTTGCAAAATTGTCGTCCATTGCTTTCTTAAGCCACACCGGGATGTGTTCGGCCATTCGGTGACGTAACTGCCTCTCTGTCCTACCTATGTAGACGGCTGAGCATCCACACTTGAATTGATAAATACAATTTGATTTTGCGGAGGGAGGCAATGGTTCTTTCACCGATGTCGTTGGTATCCGGGTGGTAGTGAAGACAATGGCCGGGTCAACTGCGTAATAGACTCGCTTGACAGCGGAGTTCAACCGCTTGCTAACGAGTCCACTCACGTCATCGCCTTTGTATGCTAACATCAAAAACGTTTTCTTTTTCGGGACAGTTATTGAATTGTCTACGTTTGGTGTTACTTTACTATGCTTGGTGATGAAGGCGCCTGTATATCCTTTTGCTTGTAGTGCTTCTTTAAGGACGCTGTCTTCGTCGCTTAAGCAATCCTCTGTGCATAATTCACGAGCTCGATGAAATAGTGTGCGAATGAGCCCAATTTTGTATCTCATAGGGGTGAAGCTAGTGAAATGCAAGTATTGCCCAGTGGAATTGCCGGAACTGCCTGAGCTTTCGAATTTGAAATGATAAGCGCCGCAGTTTACTAATGCATTCGTGGATGTGGGCTGACCAATGAAGATTGCATCTATGGTTACACCAAGATGTTTGTCAGAGTTCACCCTAGATAAGGGATTGTTATTAATCACTGTGGGATCTGTCGGATATGGAGATCGAGCAAAACTATATAAACAATCAGCACATTTAATGGGGTTTATGGCCAGCTCTGGCAAGGAGGAGAATGACTGAATTTGACCAAGATTGTCGGTGAAGAAGCTTAGATCGGAGTAAGAATAAATGGGTTGGCACAGCATGACGTCAGCTGCAAAGTTCAAAATTCCTGCAGGAGGAACAAAAGGAATATCACAAATATAAGTGGAAAATAATTATGGAGATAGCACAGCTCCTTGGAGAACTCCGAATTTGTTGACTAAGCGTTTAGATGAAGCCTTCCCGAATCTAGTGGTTTATACTCTATCAGTAAAATAGTTGGATATCAAAGATAACAATTGCTTGGGGCATTCAAAAGATCGCGGTTTTTTAACAACTTAGATCGACGAGTGGAATCAAATGCTGAGGAGTAGTCCAGTACAACAGGCCGAACTGACTTAACAGACTTATTCAAAGACTTAGTGATAAAATGAATAAGGATTGAGACTACGTCCAAAGTGGATCTACTAGGCGTTATCGTACGATTTTCACCATACTAAGGGGATGGGGAATGGGATGCAGTATATGTGAATCTGAAACGGTCGTGAGCAAGCCAATGAATAGGCAACCACTGATGATAAGGGAGGATGTTGAATTTATCTTTGAGGTACGTTAGGATTATTGGACGGTTGTTGTGTCCTGTCTAGACGTACGACCGACACGATGCCTCTTTCTTAGCGCTCAACAATAACACGAAGGAGGGAACACGTCTACAGAACAATAGTCAGGGTGTATGGTATTGATCAGGATGCGATACGCAAATATAAGTGGATATGTTAGGCGTACGGGAACGACGTGGTAACGCACCAATCAGATCGCGTCCTTGATACTCCGATTGGTGGATCGGACCACAACTGCTTGATATATGCTAGTCACCTAATCCGGATTCGACTCGCCTTGGGCGTCGAGAGCGTGCTTATGGTGTGACGTGGATCTGTGCGCGGCTTGACTCGTTTTGTGAGATCCGTTCCAAAACGTTGGCCGTAGAGCAGCTGCTGGATAAGTACAAGCAATCATCTTTTCTATTATTTTTGAGTACTTTTGACATCCTTTTCTCGATATGAACTTGAATAAAGAGCACAGCAGCACGTTGTAGCACAACTTATTTTCGGAAATCATTTCTCTGTATCTCTTCAGGTACATATTATCACTGGAAAAATATAATGAAAATGAACAAATAACAGCTGCCGTGGATGAGCTGCTGGTGTCAAACTTGTCCATTTTGCTACCAAGGGCTAGAGTTATGAATACCTGCTTCTGTTTGCACACTTCAGGTTTCCAACTTTTTACAGAAATCGCCTCCGCAAACTGTAGCAACCGAGAGTTGGGCGTTAAGAAAACTCTTGAATGTCATGGTGACAGTTGATATATATGGAAAATCCGTTCATCTCTTATTTCAGCATCTTTAAGGTACTAACGCTAAAAATGAACTACTCACCATTGGTAAGCTTCAAATGGAAATGTTTGCATTCCTGGGTACTGCACATATTAAGATAGAAATAACTACCTCAAATGTCATTACGAGTGAAAAAATCCAAGTTCATTATATGAAAATTATGATGAATTTTGAATCAATCGCCCGAGCGATTTGTGCAAACGTGTCAGGTACGACGTTATTTGAGTCATCCCACAGGATACATCCACCTAAGTTGAATGTATTGAGTTTACGGCTTGTGTGAAATAAGCTGACAAATATTTGCTCCGATAAATCATCAGTAGGTTTGTTAATCAGATTATTTTACCAGGTTTCAGATGATCTTAGATTCATCTGCCAGCTTTTGATTTCGGGGTGTTGGGGAGAATCGTTATACGTGATTTTGTCGTTGCATCCTTCACAAGACCAATGGAACGAATAGCTAAAGTCAACTTTTCAAGTTTTATAATGAGAATCACTTACAAGCTCATGCTTCTCTTGTTCCCATAGGATATTTGCAAAGTTGGGTCGTTTCTCGGAGAAAAATCACATATGGTTTCAGGTGGAAAATAAGTGTAGTCTTCAATGAATTTTAGTTTGTTTTTAGTTGTGTAGGAATGTGAGGTGTACCAGGGTTTCATAGAGTCTCTTCTTGAAGAATTCAATAGTTGGTACATAAATGAAGTGAGATGTAAGGGTGCTCCAAATACTGCTTACTTTAATTGCAAAAGATTGGCGTCGGCATTCCAGTCGATACCTTGGAATCAGTAACTTGAAACGGTATCCCCTAAGGTGTATATTGTTCGATAACATGAGTAGCTGACGACATGGATGGTTTGGGTTCTGCAGTATTTGATTCGTCAAAATCAAGTCTCCCCGAATTCGGCGGTACTGAGTAGAATATAGCCTTAATGGTCGTAATCTCTCCTCATAGGTGAGGTAACGCAATTCTTTGACAATCTTGGTGTCTTACTTACTTTTTTACTTTGCGGCACTCGCTCCTAGGAGCGGATAAGCCGGCTTCATGGATATCCCGAATTGCTGCTGCTCACGCTCGGCGATCTGCGACAAGATCAGCGCAGATTGTGATCCAGCTTGACTTCCATTGGCGAACGCCGTAGACGGAACGGAGACCAAGGTTTTCAGTATCCTTTTGTACCGTGTCAAGCTAAGTTTTCAGCTGTCCGCCGTGTCGACAGCACCAGTTCGGGCGGGGAGGCAGTGCTAAGACAGCTTTGGTCAGGTTGTTATCAGACTTAAGAAGAATGTGACCAAACCATTGTAGACGCCGCCGTTGTAATAGCGTCCGCAGACTTACGAGATTAAAACACCGATTTCTGACTGCTTCACTTGAGAGTTATTCCCTCCATTGTACTCCCAGGATGATTTTTGAGCACCAATGATAGAAGGCTTCTAATCTACGACATTCTTCGATTCTAAGTGGCCAGGTTTTGCAGCCGTATAGCAAAACAGGACGGACTGCTGCGAAGAAAACTCGGATTTTTGTCTTGAGGCTGATTTCATTTCTGCTCCAAAGGGAATTCTTCAACTGTAAAAACGCCCTTCTTGCAGCATTGCCGCGCAATCACACCTCGTCTTTAGCTTGGCCGTTGGGGAGTAGTGTTAAGCCCAAGTGTTTGAAGCTTTCGACAGATTTGATCCGCTTGCCGTTTGGTGGTAAGGCATTTTCGGGATGAATGGGGACTGCCGCAAAGGTTTTAATTTTTGATCTGTTCACCTCTATGCCGGTCTCGGAGGCCTGTCGACTGATGCGGTCAAGGTTTACGTGGAGGTTGTACATATCCTCGCCAAAGACGACAATATCATCCGCGAATTCTAAGTCGGTTAGCCACAATTTTGGAGAGATGTGAACTCCCTGGTATCCTTCCATCGAACGACCCACTATCCAGTCAACGTTGAACAACATTGGAGACAATGGGCACCACTGTCGCACTCCATATCCTAATCCGAACGCGAATGACTCCTCTCCGTACATGCGGATTCGCGCGCCAGTGTTATAGTAGTAGGATCTCATTAAGTTGACAGGTTTAACCGGGACACCATCGGCCAGAACTATGTTCCATGGGGACTCGCAATTTGCGGAGTCGAATACTGCACGAAAATCTATGAAGCAGACTGCAGTGGGTTGTTAAAACTTACGGTGATGTTCCAAGAGTCGACGTAGAGTGAACCTTTGATCGATGCAGCCCACACCGGGGTTGAATCACTTCTGGTTAGCACGAGTGCGTGCGTGCGTGCGTGCCTTGTTACAGCAAAACGGTTCAGCAAAAGTTGTGCAAAAACCTTGGCCGTCACATCAAATAAGCTGATGCCTCTGTAGTTTTCGCACACTGATTTGTCACCCTTTTTAGGGAAAGGTAGTAAAATCGATGTGGTCCAGTCAGTTGGGAAAATCTCGTTTTCCCAGATTGCACATAGTAAGGTATGAAGAGAGTTTAAAATGGCTGAAGAACACTTCGCGTAGATTTCGGTGGGTATCCCGTCCTCACCGGGAGATTTCCGTGGCTTGAGATGGTTAATGATATCTGAGACTTCTTTTACTGATGACGGAAGGCAGTTAACTTCATGCGGAGAAGACTGCGACGAGGGTGCATATGGAAGTTGGATTTGAGGGCGATTGAGAAGAAGATTTAAGTGTTACATCCACCGAGATATTTTTCCCTGCGCATCAGAAATGAGCTCACCGGAGGCGCTGCGCAACACAGACTGTGTGACCTGTTTCTTGCCCGATGCTAATCGAATAATTCGGAAGAGGGTCGCCATGTTACCCAGGTTGGTTGCTGTCTCCATCTTTGTAGTCATTTCATTCCATTAGTTGCATCTATAGCTTCTGGCTGATTATGTTGCTTGTCGTCTGAGATCGCGATAAGCAGAGGATTGAGCTAAGCGTGCCTCTCAGGCCGCATTAGCTAACTGGATGGTGTGGTCGGATATCCACTCCTTCAGACGACGTGACCCAGTGCCTAGTGTGTAGAGCAGCTTGCTGTATCGATGACTTCATCCTGGTCCACTGAGTTTCAACCGAACTCCCTGTGTTTTATTGTGTACCGAGGGGATCGTTTAACAGCTATGCAGTTAGTATGTCCATCAGTGTCTGGTATTTCTCACTGTTCTCCAGTGGAAGCACATTTAGGTGTTTTGAGGAGACGGTCTTCCTGCGAGTTGTTAAATGGAGTCTAACTTTCGCACGAACTAGTACGTTATTAGATCCACTTTTGTTCCCGCAATCAGCCCCACCATATGATCGACACTCTTCAACCGAAGAAACCCATCGTGAACGGATGAGAATTTAATCTACTGGATGTGTTGTTCGACCGTCGTTGGAGTACCATGTCAGAAGATGATATTTTGGATGTTGAAACCGCGTGTTCTTAATACACAATCGATTATAACCGGTAAAGCTGAGTACTCTGTCTCCATTCTCGCAGCGCTGGCCCAGGCAAAACCTCCCTAGGATGTGCGTCGTGGTTTCTTCTTGTGGGCCAGTTTGAGCGCTTTAGTCCCCTGCTATGACAAGTAATTAAGGGTATTTCATTAGCAAGCTATTGAAGGCTGTCATAGAACTCATCCTCGACGTTGTTGTCAGGTGGGAGAGTCGGGGCGTAGACATCGATTACAATGAGGTTTACTGGATGACCCTTAAATCGTGCTACTGCAGTCCTAGAGGATATTGGTTTCCAGGAACGTAAAGCACTAATAACCCGATGGCTTAGGGCAAGTGCCACTCCGTGTTGCCCCGACGTTTCGTTGCCACTGTTATACAGCTAGTATTGGCTATCGATACCAGGGATTTCGATACTTTTGGAGCCGTAGCCCGGCAATCTGACTTTTGATAGACATGTAATATCCAGCTGATAGTCATGCAGCGCCCGAATCGTTAGTGCCTGATTCCCGGCATTTAAGAGTGTTATTACGTTCCAGCATCCATTGTAAGAAGATTTGCGTAGTTTAAGGTGTCCAGTGGGCATACTTGTTACCCGAGCCACTGGAGGAGCACAGGACGCGTCGATTCCCGGGAACGCCGTAGCATGATTAACAAGACAAGTTTAGTGAATATCAATGAAATTTCTTGGGACTTAGGTACAGGAAACATCCCCAGCAACATCCGGCTTTGGGTCGAGTTGGCATCCCTNATCCCTAGCTTTTGCACATCTAAGTGCTAACTGCAAGGTAGCAGAAAGGTAGAGCATGGTTGCTGGTGGCCCTCTGGGGGGAGCTCATACGCCATTGACAGTTTCTAGCTGAGCAGGAGTCCGCTGTTGAGTCGTGAAAACGACTTCGTCCGTCCAACACGAACGTTAGACACCGACTCGCCGGGAGTTGAGCTCCCGGTTACCCTCAACTTGGTTTGGTCCGCCTGTCGAGCGGTTTACCGCAGTGTGGACACGCTGTTGTAAGCTGTTCCAAGCAGCTTCTGGGAGCCACAGGTGAGAGCTGAGCACCCGGTGGAGACCAAGGAACGGGGGATGCCCCAAAGGGGCCGACAGCCCTCTGAGTCAGAGGTGTTACTCCTACCGGGTACCCCATACGCCCCGTTGTGGACGCTCAAGCATCTTGCGATCACGTTGCAACCATGGACTCTAAGCTTGGATGGCGTACTCTGTGTGCGGTCGAATGTACACTGAGAGTAAATGTGGGGACAGTGCTCATTTAAGCCGACCAAAGACTCGCCTAAGCAAGCCGACATTCTTCTCAGCAGTGGGCTAAGCCTTAGCGCAATTGATTGAGCAGCTTAAGTCGTCTTGAACAATTATACCTAAGTCCTTTTCACTTGAAGTATGTGGCAGCTGCTGATTTCTGAGGAAAAACGGGAATCATTTGTTGTGGTGGATTTTGCATTTAGAAACATTGATTTCAATGTCATTCATCTTGGACCATTGGTAAGCTGCGTTAACTGTTTCTTCAAGCGTCAGAGATTTCGGGTTCTGTTACTCTATTCCAAATTTTGGCGTCGCCTTCAAACAGTATTGTTTCTGGACCTAACACTTTCGGTAGTTCATTTATGAATGCGAGGAAAAGACGGGGACCGAATACGGACCCTTGTGGAACACTGCGGGTAGCATTGATAAATACGAATAAGGAATGAAAAACACGAACTGATATGGTCCGTTGTTGGAGGAATGTTCTAATCCAATCAAATAGGAAATCTCGAATGCCATACTTGTAGAGCTTCTATAACAAGGTTCGGTGATTCACCCGACCAAATGCTTTCGAGAGGTCGAGATAAACCACATCCACCGCATCCCCTTCATCGACTGTTCTGGTCCATTCATCTCAAACAAGAAGCGTGTTGGTAGTTATATCGACCAAGAAAATGAATAGCCATTCTGAAATGCAAAGAGTTTGATTTGTACTAATTTGTATCGATTCAGATGAACTGATTGGGTGTTTAAACTGTAAACGCAAAGAACCTGCTAGGTTCGTGGGGACATGAAGTTTTACACAGTCTATATTTAGCAATTCATGCACTTTGCGATAGTGTAACTGCTAGTTGCACTGGGCATCGTCACACTACGAAAACCAATCTGGCGGTCAAGCGAACTGTGCTCGAAAACAAGGCGTCAATTCCAAATAGGGCGAATTTCGCTTCTCTAGAAGAAACATTTACGACGCTAAGGTCGGAATATTGAAGATTTACTGATTTATCATAGCAGACAGAAATGTTGAAATGGAGGAGAGATAAGTTGTGGCTAAAACACGGAAGACGGAGTGTTTTAACAGCGAGAAAACCCTCCGGGGTGTTGGCAGGGCTATTAGCCGACACCCAGTGACTATATGATACACTGGTGAAAAAATGTAAGTTGTCATACACTGTGAAGTATTCAATAAACCGATATGAATCGGAAATGAACGGATGAGTAGGTAAACGAGTGGTCACTGGGTGTCGGCTAATAGCCCTGCCAACACCCCGGAGGGTTTTCTCGCTGTTAAAACACTCCGTCTTCCGTGTTTTAGCCACAACTTANCAATATTCCGACCTTAGCGTCGTAAATGTTTCTTCTAGAGAAGCGAAATTCGCCTTTGTTGGAATTAGTATTTTTGTGGTTGTTTCCGATAGAAGCAAGCTAGACCATTTGTAAGGGATCGAAAATTCTATATGGTAGTTCTCTTTTATCCTTAAATAAACTATCTAAAGCCCCCTCCCCCAGTTACTCCAACGTTTCTAAAAGGAACGCTGATGCCCTGGTGGAATAACATCAAAACGGAATGTGTATACAACCGGTAACATTTAAATATAAACTACCCTGCAATACATTACCCGGCGAAATGCGTGACCAGTAAAACATTTTTATCAAACTGTTCACGGGAACAAGACAGTTTGTGATCCTGATTTTGGTATGAAATTTATCTTTTTAAATGCAATACTCCCAGCCTAACAGTGTCAGCATCAAGCGCGAAACGTGTGGGGGTGGGATGAATGTTAGGTGACCCAGTCGACTAGAGTTTATCAAACACTGCAAACCGTTGTTAATGGCGAATAAACCGGTGAAGAAGAAACGCCCACTGATTTGTGTATATTTTTCTCCAATAGTTCAAGAGGGACAAAGTTGTCAAACGAACATGCAAAGACGACACTTGTCCAAAGCAACCGAAATTGGGACCCGTAGCATGTATAATTATTTCTATATTAGAAGTTTTACGCTCACGAAATTCTATCCAGTTCATACAGTTGTGTATGAACACGGAGTTGATAGATCCATAGACTACACACTGTTGAATAACTTGGCGCTCTCTGCTCAGTGGGTTTCTTATGACGAAGAAGCTAATCCGTTGGTCGCATGGAAGAAATTTACTGAAAATCTTACAAATATAATGACATCCGTGACTAAAACTAGAGTAATCACCAAATCCGGCATCCGAAATTCACCTATTCGAAGCCGCACAAAGAAATGGCTATCGGCGAGGGATTCAGCCTGGCGAGATTATAATCATCTTCCGAATGCTGTCACATGGAATAATTACCGTATGCTGAGGAACCACTGCACCAAGCTGATTCGTGAGGATAAAGTAAAATACCAAGAGGTGCTAGCGCAAAAATTCATTTCTAACCCTAAGCTGTTGTACCAACACGTCAACTCCATTCGAAAAGTAAAGTTTGGTATACCGGTACTAAGTAGCGCTGGAAGAGTTGTAGCCACTCCAATGGAAGCAGCGGAAATGCTGAAAATTCATTATTCCAACGTATTCGCAGCACCGCAGGTTGAAGGTTTACAACTACCCCAACGGTTGCATCATCTTCCACATCCTTCACTCACCTACGTATCATTTACTGCTGAAAACGTCAAAGCAAAACTAATGGCTTTGCGAAAAAACGCAACTCCAGGTGCGGACAACATACACCCGAAATCTCTGATCTTTTTGGCAAATCACATATCCGAACCGCTAGCTATTCTGTTTCAACGAATGTTCGACCAAGCAACACTCCCCGAATCATGGAAACAAGGAGTCATTTCTCCCATATACAAAGGTGGTTGTCGTAGTGACCCCGCTAACTATAGACCTGTGACCCTGCTTCCAGTGTTATCGAAGGTCATGGAGTCAATTGTGGCCGATTCTCTGATGGAACATCTCGAAAGATACAGCATTCTCTCGACAGCTCAACACGGGTTTAGGCAAAAGCGATCCTGCACCACGAACTTGCTTCTCGTTCGAGATGAATGGACCAGTACAGTTGACGAAGGGGATGCGGTGGATGT
>UZAN01047144.1:3932-18175 GCA_900618425.1 Echinostoma caproni
ATCGCGATCTCAGCCGAAAGGTAACACGATCGGCCAGAAACGACAGATGCAAATGATGTGGAATGATTATAGCTCGAGGTGCGGATCTTGGTGTCAGTGAGTTCTTGGAGAACTCACCAACACCAACGATAGATGCAACTACTGGAGTGAAATGGCGACAAAAGTGGAGACGGTAGCCAACCTGGGCAACACGGTGACCCTCTTCCGACCTATTCGATCAGCACCGGGCAAGAAACAAGTTAACTCATCTGTGTTGCGCAGCGCCCCCGGCGAGGTCATTTCTGTTGCGGTAGGAAAAGTGACTGGACCGGTGGAACACTTCAGTCTTCTTCTCAGTCACCCCTAAGTCCAATCTCCGTATGCGTCCTCCACCATCATCACTATACGAAGCTAGCTACGCTCCGCAATCAGTAGAAGTCTCATATATCATCAATCATCTCAAGCCGCATGGACGGGCTAACCGCAGAAATATACGCAGTGTTCTCCAGTCATTTAATACCCTCCCCGTAGTGTAAGTATGCAATTTGGGTAACTGAAATTTGCCCAACTTACTGGACCACATGGATTTTACTACCTTTCCGTAGAAGGATGAAAAAACAGCTTGCGAAAACCATGGGACAACAGTTTGCTTGAAGTGGCCCCCGCGGTTTTTCAGCAACTTGCTCGACCGCTTCGCTGCAACGAGACACGCGCGCACCCGTCTTAACCATAAGTGATTCCTCCCCATGTGGGCTGCGTTGACTAAATATTCATTTCACGTCGACTCTTTGAATATCATCACAAGTTTCAACAACCCATAGCAGCCTGCTTTATTAATTTTCGTGGGGCATTAGATTCCGTAAATCACGAATCCCTTTAGAACAGTTCTGGCCGATAGTGTCAATCTTATGAGATCGTGCTATTCCACTACTAGTATCGTGAGGTACTATTCACATTTGTGAGTAGTGTGCAAAACAGTTGGTGATTTCTTTCAACGATCAAAAATTAACAAGACCACCGAGGGCAAATGGCTGAGTCTCAAAGAATACCGAGTGCTACTTTCATTACCTGTTATGCTGCCAGGAACTGAGATGGTATGTTTCAGATAAGATTTCTGTGTTATGTACGCCAAATTAGTGATGTCCCAACTGTAATCTACAATAAACAACCTCCCTCGATCGAGCACCGTCTTGTGGAATTATAACGCTAGTGCCCAAACACTCATCCACAGCGAGGAGTCATGCACGTTCGAGTTAAGATCTGGAATGCAACAGGGATGCCCATTATTCCCAGTGCTGTTGAACTTTTCCGTTGACCAGAGAATGGGTCGTTTGATGGGAGGATACCAGGGACTTCAAATCTCTCCGAACTTATGGTTCACCGAGTTAGAATTCGCTAATGATATTGTCGCCTCTGATAAGGACATGTTTAACCTCCCAGTAATCGTTGACCGCATCAGTCAACAGGCCTCCGAGGTCGGCCTAGAAATGAACACATAAAAAAACGTTTGCATTTGTCTAAATTCATCAGAAAAGTGCTTTACTGCTAAACGGCGACCCGATCGAATCTGTCGAAAGCTTTAAATACCATACTCCCAAACCGTCAAGCTAGAGACTAGGTACAGGTGCACGTCGATGCTCCAAGAAAGATCTTTCTGCAGCTGAAGAATTCTGTTTAGCATAGAAATGAAACCATCCTAAAGGCAAAAGTGCTGGTTTTCTCCACAGCAGTCTACCTTGTCATACTAAACGGCTGTGAAATCTGGCCACTTTAATTCGAAGATTGTCCATCATTAGAAGTCTTCGACCACGGGTAGCTAAGAATCATTCTGGGAATACGGTGGAGAGATGAGCTCCCAAACGAAGCGGCCAGAAACCGGTATTTTAATACTATACGACTGCAGACGCGGTGGCGACTGCAATGGTTTAGCTACATACTCCGTATGTCTGAGAACTGGCGTTGTCGATACGTTGGCCAGCTGAAAACCTGGCTGGATACGGTACGCAAGGGTACGGAAAACCTTGGTCTCCGCTGCGTCTACGGCAATCGCCAGTGTAAGTCAAGCCGGATCACAATCTGCGCTGATCTTATCGCAGACCGCCGGGCGTGACCAGCGAATGAAGAAGTCGTACTCACTGCCTTTCCGTGGCAGAGGTGTNAAAGTCAAAATCCTGGTTCGGTGAACCATTGGTAATTCACTCATGACAGTTAGCTAAAATCTCTGATTCCAAACTAATGAGGAAGAGACGTGTTAGCTACGACCAGCCACACCTTAAATAAATGTACTTAAAACGTGGTCCGACGTGGCAAGTATACAGCGTCCTGAAAACGTCGTATGATTTTTGAAAGGGGCGGTCAATTGCTCTAATTTTTCTCCAACCAGAAACCAGTCTTTTTTCGTATACTTTCTGGTTTGTAGTGACAGCGAGATCCCGCTCACACACCAATACCTGTAAAAGACTGTCCACAAGGTGTTAGACTCGGATTGAAGGACCGGTCTATAGACATCAAGTGGCAATGTGTGGCTTCACTTCGTAAAACTATCGAGATTCCCTTACATAGAACGTATATCATGCTCCGACTAGATTACTCCATTTCATCCGCATATAAGAGAACTTAATAGTTGAAACTGCTCGGTAGGTCATTGATAAAAAGCAAGAAAAGTACTGAACCCTACAACACCACTAGAATCCAGCGATCATCATCATCAATCACCTCTACAAATGGCCCTACCAAATAAATCAAGTTTTACTTTACTCAAATATGCCCATTTCACAAACTAATTCACTTTAAAGATTTTAATGTTCATTCCTCTCTTATTATTCTCTTCCAGATTGTCCTCCGGATAAACCCGAACTGGGCCGTGCTACATGGACTCTGTTACACACAATGGCAGCATACTACCCAGTCGAACCGTCTGAAAGGGATAAGCAGGATATGGCGGGCTTTCTAAGAGGATTCGGACTATTTTACCCCTGTGTGCCCTGTGCGCATGATTTGCGCAAAAGTTAGTTTTTTCGTCCTTCACAAGTTTGTCACTGCGACTGCTGATTTGCTGGGATTAAATCAAATTATACTTTATATTTTCACACACGTCTGAATCCAGACAATGTGCCAAACAAATCATGGTACAGTAATCTTTATGAAAAAGTAAAACGTTCCATGATTTGCCTGTGGGCGGGATACTACCAGGTTGCCCAGGACAAGGCAGGTCAATTTTCCTGAGGAATCCACAACCGAAGCCTTTGGCTAGTCAAAGCCTGACCAGCAAGGCAGCGGGGCGGTGTGCAAAAACTGCAATCCATTGGGGGCCGGTGTTCAGTTCATTGGATTATGCGCCCTTTGGACGGGGTCAAGCAGCTAAGGTACCCAATTGAGCCGGTGACCACTTCCATAACCGGGAAGGTGTGCGTGTAATTCGTACGCCTCTTATTTGGTTTGGAATCAGGGTTTTTGGCCATCTCCTCTATGTGAACTCCCAGTGGTCCACCAAACCGGATGTTGATCTTTCGTCCTCTCACTTTGGTGGGAAAACATCTCCGCCACGAGAAGGCAATGAGTAGGGCTTCTTCAGCAGAGGCTATTTGAGACGCTTGGTCGTTTGGGAGCATTTCGTGAGGTGCAAAGGAAGGGTAACCCATCGCAACCCTAGACACTCACTCTCAACCATACTGAGTCTTTTGGAGGTGATTAAATCAAGTATCACCTTTCAAACCTTACCAAGGCGACGGCCACATACTACTTTAGGTGGACAGTTCATAAATGACCCCACAAACCTAATAAGTTGAAAAATCGTATGATGAACTGCAGCAAACTTACTATGTTCTGTCCCAGAATCCTTCAGTAAACCGAATATAAACCAACGGCTCACGGTAGTTGTCTTGCCTCCTCAAAAACCCTATGGTAGATCAAGTGTTATTTAAATTTGGCAAAAAGATACAAACTGCAGAATCAATTCGTCATGAGTTAGTGACTGGTCTTCGCGTCCTCATGAAGTTCATTGTTCCATAACTGATACACTCTCTACTTGAGGTGATAAACTCCTACATGAGGATGTACACGCCACAGAAATGTTAGATCCATGATAGAACCTTACTACCTCCAGTCAGTGGCGCCGATCTCAAATTCGATCCCCTTATAACAGTTATGTTCTTGTCCGTGGCGGTGTTTTCTCACAAAAGTGAGAACAGACAAAATCTGGAACTATGACTGAGTCGGTGAATGATTAGCAGTTAACCTAGGGGGGTTGCCTAAGAACCTTAAATCTAAAACATTCAATAGTAGGCGTACGTACCACATGCATCCAGTCGTTTCTGGTTGTGGCGGTTATCGCCGACTCGATTGGGTATCGAAGTGTATTAGGCACCTTGAACGTTTAACCCCGTCGGAGGGGCGTATGATGCGATAAACTGGACACCGGTTCCCCCGATGGATTATGGTGTTAACTTACCATCCAGCTACCTTGTGCGTTGGGCTTTGGTTAACCGAAGGATCTAGCTATGCTAAGATTCCATTGAACTGTCAAAATGGCGTCTTAGCGCTGTCGAATCTGATGTGACGGGTTTGGGTCTCCAGTGTTTTTGCGCAACTGAAATCAGTACTGTGTTTCGCCTTCGGTCACCATTCGTCGTCAGTTTGTTCGAGATATCCATGGAGCTGCGCATCCGACAAACGAAGCTGGCCACAAAAATAAAAACGCCTTCACGTGCTACCCATGCAATCACAATAATTTTCATGATCTTTTTTTAACGGGTTAGGTTATCGCAAGTCGACCGTAAAGATACAAATTGTAATTTTTTTGGGGAAAACAGCGATGTCGGTACAGGTGAAATAAGCCGACGTTTCGGTTACCGCGGGTAACCTTTATCAAGGCAATTTTTACGATCGAATGAGTCAGGAACAGTTTTGCCAACTAGCCTCTCACGTACTGCGTGTGTGTGTGTGTGTGTGCGTGCGTGCGTGCGTTTGCATATACCTCTGTGTTCGTGCTTGTGTGTACATCACTGATCCGGATCGGAGGTTGGGCACATCCGTTTGTGCAATGTTTGTCTGTGGGAACGGGGTTATCTGAGGTCAAATCAGCGTTGGGACGAGTGCTGGCAAGTGATGGTAACGCTGTCCAGATGCTCGAAACCCCTGCCCCGTCGTTTCTGTTTACACACCCAGGATGGGCACTAATTGCCAAAGCCTCGGCGTTTAGGCGCTCGGTGTTCGTTCGAAAACCTCGATGAAGAATTTTCGTGTTTTCGTAATCGATACGATGTCCTTCGGCAATGGCATGAAGTGCGGTCGCCGAATCTCGTTCGAGTTTGTTGAGCTGTGCGGCATTAGTTGGTCTCAATTTTTTTTCACGCAGTACGTGAGAGGCTAGTTGGCAAAACTGTTCCTGACTCATTCGATTGTAAAAATCGCCTTGATAAAGGTTACCGTCGGTAACCGAAACGTCGGCTTATTTCACCTGTACCGACATCGCTGTGTTTTCCCAAAAAAATTACAATTTGTATAAAACAAATCACATGGCGCATCGTTTTTTCGATACACCGAACGTTGTTCGGGTTTGACACGTTGGACCGTAAAGATGTTTGCCTCCAAAATTGGGTTACGGTAATGCGGTTCACATCTCGGACCGTGAAACCCGACGGTCATCAGTGACCGAAGCTGAAATCGCTTGACCACTACTACTGTCGCCACCCAACAAAGTTTCAGGACGAGAAATCCGAATCTACGGGGCAGCAAACCTCATTTTGAACAAAAAATCTAAAGCTCTGGTGAAAAGTTCGCCCCGAAACCAATCACTGATTTCGTGCTTCGTACGTTCTTCACCCTAACCCGGTTTAAAATATTTTAATAGATCTGCCATACACAAATAAGCTTATCTGTTCGTAAAAATCTGAATTCATTCAAATAGTTATGTATGTATCTATGACTTCAATTTGGACGCCTGATCCATCTTGAAGGTTGTAAGTTGAACACCATACACGGTATTTTATGCGGTTCGCTGCACTCGAGTACTCAACTGAGTTAGCTGGTCATCATCTTGTTTCGTCTAGCTCTCTGAAAGTGAACTGTTTTCAATTCGTTGAGAACCATTGTGTTGCAGTGGCTTTACAAAAAGCATACATTCTTAGTATCTCATGCGGTCTGAATAAGGTGCCTGTTGTGCTTAGAGAAGCTGGGGCTTTCGAAGACTTGCTGTTGTTTTTTATAATTTTTATGCGACAGGATGAGTCGGCCTCATGCGTCTCATATCCATGAAGAGTTGTGAATGTGGTACATGACGACCCCAGCACCACCGAGAGACACATGATCTGTTAACGATCTCTTTGTGAAACAACTTTTAAAGGTAATTTCTCGGTTTCACTTTTCCTTCAGATATGATACTGAACCCACCCCAGTTACAAAGTCGTGAGGCTCTGAGCGGTTGGCTGTGCATGCAACATAATTTGGTGAACAAGAAAATTCATAAGCCTCTATTCGATTGCTCAAAAGTATTGGAACGATGGCGTTATGGCTGGAAAGACGGTTCATGTGACCTTCCCGATGTGGATTAGATTCATCCTTTAGCGTATTTATGGACTCTATCTGGTCGATCATCTTCCTTTTGCTATTTTTTACTTATGCCTTGTTGTGGTTGCAGTAGAAAATAAATGAATGGTCCAGATTCCTTTCTGCTTCCATCTATTGTTTTGAAAAGAATGTGAAGAGTGTATTATTTTGGCGGGATTACAGCAGATTATTATGGTGTAAGTCTTTTGGAAATATTCGGCCCTAGCAGTTAGTTGCGACATCGTGGTATGGATCTTTCTTGGTTAGAAAGTGGTGTGAGTCGGTAGTGCGAAAGCGTTGGAAACTGCGATATACGCATTCGTCCATCAGTCTCTTTTTCACCATCCAGTCAGGTGTTACGGTTGTTGATGACAGACACTCATTACCCTTGCCGGCCGTTTTGTCTGTTAGCCAGCTTGATCTAGCTTTAAGCCATCGTTTCAATCGATGGATGTATTCTCACGATCATTCATTAAATCGTTAGCCTGGTTCCGATCAGCACGCAGTCTTGTGTATTCCGATTTCTTGCGTTGGTTTACGGGCCCTAACAATACCGTGCATTAGCGTCGCGATTGGAATTCGGTCTCAACATGAACTGTATTTATAATTGCTCATTTGCGTGAAGAGAGTAAGTGTGTGATTATGGTCTCTTGTGGTTTTCTCTGTCAGAGGTAGAATATTTGAGAGCGAAACTCCACTAATAAACAAACGATCATCTAGGCGGAAGAGGAACGAGCACTGTTCTTGCCCAAGTCCCAACCCTGCATGGCTCTCGATCAACCGATACACTTTTTTGCAGGTTCGAGAGAATTTAACTGGTCGTGTAATCGTTCCCCAGAAGAGTTCAGACCCATCTACAAGGGACATGCAGGGACAGATTCGGCCATTGGCTGAATGGGCTCTCAAATAGCATGGTTTTCGGTTATTGACGAACTGTACTTGTGTGGATAACGAAATCCATTTTTAATGTCTGTTTCTCCCGGTCATACAGTTAGGATCAGTGTTACAAAAAACTGTTCTATATCGCCTTAGAGGTGACCTCGAAGACAGAAACTGACAGTTAACATAACAAGAGCGATATTCACTGAGTCGTGGTTCCGAAGATCGTAGTTTCTCGATGAAATACCAAAATCACTGCCACTGAATGATCAATTGTTCCGACCGTTTCAGTTGAAAATCCCGTCACTTAAAGTCTGCTTTGAGATGCGGATACTGGAAACTGATTAGTGGCTTAGACGGCGGAACAGTCTTCAGAACGATAGGATGAGTAGTGTTAGGTTAGGTGGAAATCCAGGTTCAGGTTTAGGTAAAACGGAGATGGATGTGCATAAAGATGGTAAAGATATATATTGGGTTTGGTCGGACACCGAAGCAAGAACTGGCAGTATACGACGTCCCTAGGAGGGTCTTCGCTTACCTTCNNNNCTTACCTTCCCTTCACAGGCGACAATATCAGTCTGATTTTCCTCAACCGATTGAAAAATGTGGTAAGACGCACTTATAATGCCTTCAACCCCATCGTCCTGTACACAACCACACGCATCTCCTGGCCCACAAAGCGACTTCTACTATTGTCTGCTAAACCACACATTATTCACCAGTTTGAATGTGAATGCGGAGCATCTCACATTGGCAGAACAGATAGGCAGTTGCACGCACGGATCCAGGAGCACATCCCATCTTGGGTTAAACGCCGATTGAATGAATCACATGAACAAAGGTCACTCTCTAATTTGACCCCTCAAACCCATAATCACGCACCACCCACCACTAACACCTTTACACTACACCTGTACTAGCCCCCGCCCTTGCCCGAGAATACCGACCATACAAATAGCCTGCGTCATCCATCGCTCGACATTTGTTGATGACGAATCATGGTCCGAACCCGACAAGCCGATTTAAGTTCATTTTTGCTAACACTAACCCCTGGCTTCTTAGGTCTGTGGAGTTGGTTGCAATCAGGAAATGGAAACCTGGCCTGTGTGCACAAAAAGAACTGTCAGTCGCACTGTCATCAGCTTAGCAATAGTAAGTGTGCTGATTTCCCTCTGTCGTATTCGCGTGCAACGTGATGTACTGTTCAACGATAAACTAATTTTCTACCGTATTGTACCAGTTGAGCTGCAGGGAAATCTGCCTTGGCATGAATCGCTCAACCTAGCTTTGTTTTGCTCTCTCTTAAATATATATATATATATATAATTAACGAAAGTGCAACTCAAATTAGAGAGAATGAGAGGGAATACGATTCCTCGGTTCGATATATCCCCGATGTGCCCCTAACAGTAATATAGTCAATGCTACATCGAAAATCGATGTTGTCAGACGAACGTAACTTATTGCAAAAAGTGTTCAGTCATTTTAGGTGATGAAATGAACTTTGTTTTCAGATCCTTCGATGTTGACAAGTTACCTGTTCCAACCTGAATACCAATGTGCACAATCTAGAAAAATCTATGTTACGCGCAAACACCACAGAAGGTCGGTTGGTGAAACCGATGCACAAATGCCATTGTAGTGTTCGTAGCTCAACTCATTTTTTCCTGAGGGTACTTCGGAGCATGTGCAGTGGCCATTCCGTTTCTGGAATCCGCTGGAATTCGCTCGTTCAGCGGTAGACAGCTGTAATCTGTTGGATTCTTCAGCGGATTAGCGCTTATTTGCTGGAGCCGCAGCTGCTTCATTACGCTTGTTCTTTTCAGTACGATTGACCTTTGTGATTGTATACTGCCGAACCATGCGAATGTCGCCAACCCTCGGTTTCGGGGTATATGGTAACGGTACCTGTAGAGATTTAGGTGTTTCGCGTTTTTAATATTCCTCAGGTTCTCTTTACGTTCCACATTGATGCGAACTACCCCCTAGAGCTTCCGTGCAGAGGCAGTGGAACAAAAGAAGCTTGAGATAAAAACATAATAATCCGAAGTGGTTTGCTTGCCTATGGTTTCCTTCTATCTATACTTCCCTATTTCCATGAGCAGCAAATTCATCATCCAAATTACGTGATTTGGTTTAATTGCTCACGAGTCTATCTAACAAGCTGCGTTTGATATAGTCCTTGTAGGTGGCCCATGTAACACGTCTGGGAGAGACACCAGCAAAACTTTCATGTTAGACGCTCGCCGGGTGTTCCTGTGCGACTTCTCGAAGCAACCCACCCCCAAATAACAGACAGTTCTTTTTTCGCAGACAGTGGCTTCCTTAACAGACCAAATACAGCACAATCATAGATCAGCTTGAAGTTAGGTCAGGGGATGGAGAAAAACTCGAGGATGGGCAGGGTTCAAATGTGAGTAAGCATAGTCTAGTAATCTCTGTTGTGAGCTGTCACCAATGGTTCTTGGGCTTTCTTTATATGTAACTGGATTAGCAACAGGTGGCCAAGGTGAACTAAGAGCACCAAGACATTTTTTGAGCGCACAAATACTGTTTTCATTTAAATCGCGGGATCTCCGAGGCGAATAGTAGACGACCACTGACCTTCGATCGTGCAGGTAGTTTGGAATGATTCAAGTGCATTAACCCAGTGGTTGTGTTCGACTAAACGCGTCGTGACTAAAGTATTGCACCAACCCGTTGATTTAAACCATTGAAGTCACTATATTACTCTGTATAAGATTTCGAATCCTTTCTGTATCGATATTATTCCACTCCCTAATTGGATGACACACATAGCGGCGCTCATGCATCTACTCATTATTCTTGTAACATCAGTCTATAACACCAATCTGTCTGACAGGGAGTCAGCATGCTCACCGAACACTGCTTTGTACTGGGACAGTCAATCAGAACAACTATAGGCGAAATCAAGTAATTGACCGGAACCGCCAACCAATCAAAATAGTTAATAGCAATCCAGTCAACCAATCGTTTGATATATGCATTTCCTTGTCCTCCCGCTTTCCTATATCTAACCATGATTTTTGCACATTAAATGAATTCCTACACACATCCAGCTGTTCTATTTCACTACCTGCGGAGTTCCTATCTGGACGACAAAACCGGAGGACGATACTTTGAGAATTTAGTACCGAGTTAAATCCTGTGCGGTTGAAACACTGTCAACCATTGACTCAACATTGTGTCTGTTGCCACGCCGAAGTACAAACACCCAATGTCTACCGTTTTAAAACTGAGTTGGGTGTGTGAAACTTATTGGGATGCAATACATTTATCGTGGTGGAAATTCTGGTCTTTCGACACAGACTAAAGATACCTTGGTGAAATTTCGGCTTTTCATTCGGTTGCCGTCTAGATTCTCAGAAATGGTTAGGATCATGCTTGCGGGAGTGGAGATAGATAATCCAAAAATCTAGGGGGCGGTCGCAATGCAGTTGTCGCGGCGTGTATGCGTAACAATTGCGGTTCTCTCGCTTTTTACCGGCCTGTTACCAGGCCCTTTCGGATGCTAATCTCTGATACGAAGGGCCATAAATCTGATGATTCGACTTATGTGTCTTATGCCACAAGAACAAACGAACTGGTGAATGAGGGTCATCCTGTCTTTGATCTGCAACTGGAGTACTGGCTCTATTCACCGATACATCACTTCGAATTCCTCAACCATCAACGGGTTACTGCTGCCAACATGCATTCCTTGAATGAGTTCTGCCGGTGTGGGCTCATACTTGTCCTTCTATTGGCCTTGCATGGTGCATTGAAACTATATCACAACGATCAGGGACGACGTATTGAAGCCTGATCTTACAGTACTTCTATACCTTTTCAACTTCAAATGAATCCACCGTAACTTCAAGTTGACCCAACTAATCGCACTCCACTTGGAACCCCACAAGATGATTTGTGCTTCGGCCATCGAACGTCACCGATTGGATTGGGTCTGTCTAAACCCCATTCAGTCCGAACGATCTAATTTCTCGGTAAACAAGTAACAGTACTTTTTGAGTGAGTTACTGAGCCCGTGGAACGGTATGCCCTTGAGCTTTCATTGAGTAGGCTTCGTAGACGGGAATGAACTAACCCGACGATAACTGACCTCGATCGTTCGTATAGACATGTGTGACGCGACAAGTTGGATTGATAATACGATGGCTGCGAACAAGTGTGAATGTGGTCATGCAATTTTGCATGGGCTGATTCAACTTATATCCTCAGTGACATAATGATTGGAATTCCGTTGAGACTAGGTTTCCTAGAAGTTTATCACTTTTGGGGAACGAATGCTTTGCCTAATTTTTAGCTCTGAAAGGCACAAAATTTAACAAGAGCCGAACGGTGAATACGGAATATTAAGTGAGAAATGGCTGTGATTAAGGCTATTCACTTAGTTACGAATTACCATAAATTAGATTTCCTTCAGCGAACCCCGAAGTGACTACTGGATTGTGCATACAACATAAATGTCAGACGCTCTGATACCTAGTGGCTTACAACGTCAGTATACCTGATTTCACCATGTCAGCATATCCAGTGCCCGCTTGATTCGAAGCCAATGGAATGACTGTTGAAGTAAGCCATTCTCCTGAAATCTCTCACCATACAGATCAGAGATGCTGCCTCTGCCTTCGTCCGCAATGAAAATAAATCCAACTGTTGGTGATCAGTGTAGCTAAACTTGAATAGACGCCAGTGGTTGTTAGTATGCACTATTCGGACCCCAACGAGTAGCAAAAGCTCGAACTGTCAAACCTAGTCTACTGGTTTCACAAGGTCGTTAGGTTTTCGCAATGCAAGAAGAGTACACTCTGCCTTACCTTCATCACCAAGGAGACCTCTGCCTACCGAAGGGTTCCTTCCTTCAGTATGTATTTCTCTAGTAACCCAAAGCGGAAGAGTTGTTTATGTAATGATAAATAACAATCATGATGAGCATAAATGTGAAGACGATGACAAGAAGGAGAATCATGCGTACCATCGACCAGTCGAGGTAACTGTCCATTGAGTCCATGAAATATCTGGTGAACAGTCATCCATTTTCAACGAGAGCTACCAATGTCTACAGCTGACAAAGAATGAAGCTGACGACTGTGACGTGAACCGGGAATGCGAAAAATTTAACTTCAAATGTTTAACCGCTGACCCATTCAAACGTCTCATACTTGTTTGTGGCCTTCAGTCATCAACAGATGCGGATATGAGCTCCAGATTGTTGATCAAACTGGAGCAGGACCAGCGAATGACCCTCCATACTATCGCCAACGATTGGTAAACCTCAAGCACGATACGATAATGCTGGAAAAGCAACCATCAACCAGTCCCCAGGTGTTTCACAAAACCACCAAGAACCATCAACTAAAAGAATCCAGCTTACAAAAAACTGAACAATCAAGATCACCATCAGCCTGTAGGAGGTGTGGTGAATGAAATTTTGTCAGATTTTGCCCTTATCTCAAACACATCTGTCAAAAGCACTACAAACTTGGTCACAGAGAAACATGCTTGAGCAAGTACAACCCCGCAAGAAAACAAGAATCCACAGAACACCTGACAATCGCAGCAGGGTCCACGTTACTCGTTCGGATGAATTGTTGACCCACAGAAATTACGTCAGTGTTGATAATTGGAACACCAGCGCGTCTTCAGTTTGGGCAGTGCATCTGGCATTCCAGCAATTTCGTTGCAAACCTGGAGAACTATTGGGACACCATCTATCCAACCAACAACCCACGTAGCACTTAATTAAATTTAAACCTGTTGGTGAGTTCTGGTGTGAAATTTCTGTTGGCCCGGTCCACGCTACTTTCGTTGTGTGTGTGTCACAAACCGGCCAAACTTGAACATACTTTATTTGGATTGGATTCACAACCTTCGACTATTGAGTGCTCCATTGAATCGGATTTGTAACAAACTGTGGGAATTGCACATAAACTATGAACTGAGAAAACGAGAGGGAGAGCGAATATTTGTTTTCGGATATTCCTAGTCATGCTGTCACAGACCGTATAGTGGAAAAAATCGTTAGACGATGATAGCCATTGGCTGAATACTACCTATTATGGCAATGGTGAATCTACCATTTCACACAGCGGCACAGTGGTTGGTCGAATTACTAGAACCCTTCCGTCGTAGATTCGCAACACACAGGCTTTGAGATAGTTTTCAGTTCGTAACTAAAACAGAAAACCTGCAAGAAAAAACGATGTTTTCCTTGGATACCGTCTCACTGTTCACCAGTGTACCCATGCTGGAGACAGTGGAATTCGTCTATGATTAAATAGAAACGCTGAACGTAAACGTTGGTATTCGGGCTGCAAATCTAAAGGAACCATTAGATGCGCATTCTCGTATTCAGCATACCGAACGTCAACAGTTTGCTCCAACAGGTCTTGTTGATTTTTGGTTGCTGAAAGAAATCGCCGATCGCATTTTTTTAGCGTACTACTCACAAGTGAGTAGTATCTCACAACACTCCTCCCCTCGGTGGAAGGGATCTCTGCATGCCTTGATCAATAGATGACTGTTTCTTGAATTGTGCTCGCGTTTGTCTCCGAGTTTCGACGTTTGGCGGCGTCATGTCTGACCCTGTGTGGTTGGATTCTGGAATTTCTTTTGTTGATTTACGGTGTGTGCTGTACATTTCCTCGTGCCATGTTCCGAGATCGTTCCGATGTACATAACGGACTTCGTTCATCCGTTGAATTTTGTGCACGGGATGGCGTTCTTCTACTATGCGGTATGAACTTTTCCATTTGGGAATTAACCTCCTCGATCCAGGGCCGCTCGCGAATCCCCCCACATGCTGCTTATATTTTACT
>UZAN01047145.1:10278-27236 GCA_900618425.1 Echinostoma caproni
TGGGGGTGTAGACTTGATCGATATCGATGTGTCAGTTGACAGAGTTTTCCGATGAATGCCAAGCTTCCAGAAATTCTCTTGCGTGCTACGTGCGGGCCTGATCGACGACTTTGATGTTTTTGAAATCGAGGTTGTATCCTTCTCGGTCCTCGTGAATTGAGATGAGTGAGAGCGTATCGTGCCTTCTGACGGCCAGTTTGTGTTTGTGCACACGAGTTGCTATTTTGTTTGTTTGACCGATATAGTACTTGTTGCAGTCCTTTCAGTTGATGCGGTAGATCAAATTTGTTCGATTTTTGTCTTCCTATCGCTTGTTGGTTATCGATAAGATTCTCCGTAGGGTTGTCGTTGGTTGGTGGGCAACTTGAATATTGTGTGGTCACTTTCGAAATGTTCTTCATTTACGGTAGGGTTACTCGTTTATTCGGTTGTTCCTTTGACGAAGTTGCGGAGGAATACTTGATGCAGATATTTCTCTTCCTGCCTCAACTTTTCCCAGCTGCACTGTGTTTTGGCCCTTTCGAAAAGTGTCCCAATGCAACTCTTCTTGTGGCAGGTTGGGTTCAGTGCTGTTCATTTCTTACAACCTTTACTTCTGGCGAACTGCAATCAGTCGGTGCATACGCGGAAACGACGAATAAGCATCGACGCTTCGTTCTGTAGTTGTTGATCCGTACTGAACCACCCAGGCGTACAACGCAAATTCGGCTGTTGGCCGGGATCCAGTCGAGAAGTGAACGCTCGGCCTTGACACAGCGCAATCCCAACACCACGAGCTTTGGATGCCGAATCGCCTGGCACACGGAGAGTGAAGATGAGGTTGGGTATTTGCTGGTGTATTCCAAGATTTGATCCTTGTGGGTCTTCTTTCTGTATGCTGATGACTCTAGCGGTTCGGACAATGATCTTGTTACCAGAACATCGAGAAATGCCAATGTCATTTTGCTCTGTTGCCATGGTGAACTTGATATCCCGGATGATGTCGATGTTGTTGAAAGTTCTGTCCACTTCCGATCACTTCAGGATCACGAATGTGTCATCTACATATCTAAGGCAGAGTTTGGGCTGGAGTTGTGGTAGAATCGTCCTTTCGCGCTTTTGCATTACAGCCTCAGCAATAAATCCGAAAACCGTTGAACCCATGGGTGTTCCTTTCACATATTTGTAGATTTTACCGTCGAATTCGAAGTAGGTTTGTAGACATAAGTCTATCAGCTTGCAGATATATTTGTCATTCGGTGTTTGGTGTATCTGTCGTCGATCAGGCCCGCACGTAGCACGCAAGAGAATTTCTGGAAGCTTGGCATTCATCGGAAAACTCTGTCAACTGACACATCGATATCGATCAAGTCTACACCCCCATGCAACAAAAGGACCAGTCAACACAAAGAAGGTGGGTCGTGTCACACGTGACAAGAGGACAACAGTAACGCTTAGACTGATCGATCAACGACCAGCCGTTAGACTGCTCGCGTCCATCTCATTCCCTATCGACACAAGGCGAACAAACATTAACCATTCAGGGAACGCCACGTCTCTACATGACTCAACGACCTATCTAAGTAAAAGGACATCAGTAAGCGCTGATCCAGTTACTACATTGAGAATGTCACCTCGATTGGTGATGAAACTTTTGCAATTCAATTGCCAAGCTTGGTGAACAACTGAACATAGTTATACTACCCCAGCTACAAGAACAATGATCAACACCGTTATTTACAAAACTGTCATGATATATATATATATACATATATGGTTGTTACGCAAAAGTAAGACATAAAGTTATTCACTTATCAACTGAGTTTCTGATATTGGCGACCCGACATTTTAGTTGTTACTGCATTTCACCGAGTAAGCCTGAATGCATTATAAAAAACCGAATTTTCGCCCTCAGATACTTTACTAAAAATCCAGTTCAGATACGGTACAATCAAACGATCTACCCGATGCACAAAAGCAAAAGAATTACGGAGTAATCTATTGTCGATTGTTTCGGACTAGGTCGCTCATCTATGAGGATAAAGCGATTGATCTCTGCTGCCATGTGACAGTGAAATTTTAAGGAGAAAATCTGATTCCTCTTCGTAAATGATTTAGATAAGGATATAAGCGCAGCTTTATAAGGACAATGAACACGAAACCGTGTAATGTTCAAGGACATTTCCTTCAGATAATCATCCGTTAAATGGAAACAAGACTTATAGACACGACGACGAACCTCTTCTTTGCTTACCCGATGTTCCCGGCAGACAATGGCAATGCCTCGCAGACATCGGTGGCTCAATAAAAAAAGTCGATTAGCATCCTCAAAGCGGAGGGACCAGATCTCGCAGCTGTAAAGCAGAACACTACTATGTACACCCTTTTGTTAGGAATAATCTGATGTCAAAGCGGTGCCACAGGTGTCACTGGATGACAAAAGCTGCTTTAGACTTCACTATTCGTGACATCCGGTCTCTAGGGGTTGCTTCGTTTATTTACTCCGAAGGGTCTAATTTCGGAGGTTAAATTGCGAGCAAGCAACCACGTCTGACTAAATGATCAATAAAGCCTCCGCTATTCCCAGAATATCGTGCCTCAATACAGCGAAGTGATAATTCTAAACAAAAGCATTTCACAAAAGTGCAGAGTGACCTCCCTCATGGGTGTACATAGTGAGATCTTTTAAAATTCATAAGGGATAAACTGACTGGGTTGCATTCAACCCCCCGAAGTTTGAATGTATATTTATAGAACAACCCGAACAATGAGGAGAGAACCCGTCAACAAAAGTTAATTACAATAAACAAATGTGTATCAACAGCGAGGAATGAATAAACATCCACGAAGTGACAACCACTAGTGAGCATTTAGCAACGCACATCTATGTATACACTGTTGTTTGCGAAATCCATCTACCATGGTTGAAGGTCAATAGCACATGTGATGCATTACAACTTGATTGCAGAAGGGTTGTGTAAAGTAGTGCATAACTCCTCGTCTTCGTCTCCTACCCTGTTACTGTGAACGTTGACAGAGTGATAGTCTATTTTTTAAACATGCCACTCATACAGGCTAGTAGATAAATCATTCAAAACGAAGTTTAACGTCAGAACGTGTCTTTGCGTATTCCGGAAGCTTGAAATAAATTTGAAAAAGACAACAGCTGTCACGTTTCTCTACGTGTGCTTAAAATGTTACTCGTTAACCAGCAAACTCAATGCATAAGAGCTAACTAACATCAACCGAGTCAAACACCAAGCGTTCAGGGTCATGGTGCAGGTGAGTGGTCATGATTCACAATACCAGCAACAGCAATGGGTCAGTTGATTTAAAAATTTAGAACAGTTAACAAATTGGTCTAGGGGTTTGACCAAGCACTTTATAGTATTAGCAAAACAGGATGATACCGTTCGTTTTAATGAAGCTATGAAATTTTTCGCGGCTTACTCGGACGCAACAATCTTTATACGGTACTCAAATATATGCAATATTGTATTAAATCACGAAGTTCACTTTTATCCTCTCAGTTTATGATTTGGTGCGACTGATCGAAGAAGCTCGAAATTTAAGTGCAAACATTTCAATAGACACCGAGGTACCTGGAAAAGTACAGATAGGATCGATGCTGATCAACTGATTGTGAATGTACTCACTGTCATCAAAAGCTGTTCATTAACGGTAAGAATGTAGCCGATTATTCACATATTTTGATCTCGAACAGTTTCCCAGGGGGAACGGAAATTTAGTCGTCTGATTTTCGGGGTAAACTTAAGAGGCTCGGTGATGTTGACTACTAGCACATCGCCCTTGAGGTCGTGTGTTTTGGAGTTCCATTAGTCCCGTCTAACTTTCCCGTTGATTGTAATATGGTGGCTTTTTGGTTGCTTACATTGTTCTTTCCCAAAATTATTTGCATTCAATTATAACTTACATTAAAAAAGAATGCAAGAGATATTGCAATGAAACCGAAAGGCAATCCCAAAACTGTTTGAAACGATTTGGTAGATCGAACAATGTACATAGATGATTGTACGAAAGTGCTGGGAAAAATCACTAAAATCAACGGAAAGCGAGTAAGAAACCTATACCTCAAAATAAATTTGTTTCTCGACTTTTAATCGACTTATGATAAAAGCTATCGCAAATTTTTTACAGTGTTTACAGGAAAGCATTAAGCGTGTGCGCCTCGACAATTCCGGTTTCGTGTGCTGCATGAAAAATGCAAAAATAGCCTCCAGATTATCAAAAAGACAAGCCAATAGAATGATTTATGGGGCTTCTTTCTACGATAAGCCGCTCATCTCAAATCCACCCTCCAACCCTCGGATGAATAGCTGTTCGAATGACAAATCGGTTCGGCACTGACTTTTTCGTCGGTGGATCTACGGCAGGTTAACTAATAATAATTAACTAACTAATAACACGGAGGTGAAAGCCATGCATTTTTCATCGTCTATCCTCAAAGTGACTAANAGTGACTAAGCGCCAATTGAATCAAACACTCATGATTGTTGGCTACCCTGCGAAATTTGATTGTCATTTGTAACACAGCCAAAGAGGAAAAACGAATTCGTGATTTGCATGAAGATGAAAGAAAGCGTCGCATACAAAACCTAAGATCAGGCTTCGATAAATGGTTAGCTTTTTGAGAGTATATGGGTATCTTCGTGCTCCCGTTTACAGCAAACGTAATTCTAAGGGTGAATAAACAGAAAAAAAAGAAATCTAAGCGCCCAAAAAAATCCCGTTTCTATTTGGTTTGATTTAAATGAAATGCTCCAAAAATGACAGCGGTGAATGGAAAACAAAAACCAAAGCGTCTGTTTTGAACATGAAATGACGAAATAAAAATGCCAAGTGTACTCGATTGCAAATAATTGCATAGTATGCTCAAAGGGAGAGAGAGACCAGACCAGGGAAACGCCCATTGCGAGAAATTGCTATGACAACAGCTTTACGAAATGACATTGGGTAGTTTGTATGCACGTATACGTCATGTTGAATGAGGAATTCATATCTTAGTCAGTCGATCGTACAACCCAACCAAAGAGAAACGTAAACAGACTATCCGGATCAATCATTTTGGATACTTAGCAAGTGAAGGAAGGTTAAACCAGAAAAGGCGATGGAATGATTCTACCATCGTTCACAGTACTGTGAATCACTCGTTCTGAAAGTCAGAAATGATCACAATTTAAAAGCATCAAATCGCTATTCCGGTGTGCATCTAAAAAAGATTAAAAATTGCAGACAATCATTTCAGGGGAGCCTGAACCCAGCTCTGACACTTTCTCCACTCTATGCATGTGCATGTACATCCATGCACCGACCACAGCGCAGACGGTAGTGAGATAAGCAAGAAAAGTGAGCTTAGCTACCATTACTGGACTGAGATGAATATTGCGGTAAAACACATCGGTTCTTTCAGGATATCCAACTGAAGGCACAACAGAATAATTTGGTGATCGAGTAATACCTTTTAAAACACGACCATTTCTATACGCCGGGAGTAAAGCTTAAACTGTGCGCTGAGCTACTGGTCTGCAAGGTCCGAGAATTTTACGAAAGCACTGTAATTGATTGAACCCCTGTAATTTAATCCCAGGAGCAATAAATAACGGCTGAATATCAAGCATAATCAAAAACTGTTTTATACAAGGGCTGGAGTGTATGCTGGATACCAAGCACGAGAAAGTGTGATAGAGTCAAAGGCCAAATAGAGAATAAACGTATTTTCACGTATTCAGAGAGGAAAGGTTAGGTATCATTGAAACAATCTGTTGAACAGATGATATCGCAGATTAACTACATGCAGGATAATTAGTAAACTAAGTCAAAGAGCAGTTCAAAATACCACCTCTTCCTGCTTCGAAGTTAACCATTCAAATAGAAGGAATTAATACGCTCCAACGGACAGAGACGTTTAAGAAACGAATTACGCTCCAGTTCATGAAAAGCTTTCTGAAAATTGACAGAATGGGGTTCGTGAGTGAAACCTCAGAATGTTTTTTTTTCTCGCGATGAATGGCGACCATTTGATCCTTGCAAGTGCAATTGCAATTCAAGTTATCCGAATCTCATTTCACCATGCGGTAACAAACTGCGTTTCGCGTGCACCGTAGATGCATTTCATCACCCAATGGTTTCGTCAGCAGTGCAACATCCGTCCTCAGTGTACTGGTAGGTAAAACGGTCTGGATTCATCATTCGAAGTCAAAATATCACTCTAAACAACAGCAACTGGCTCTCTACTCACCACTGGGGGCAAAGCTCCCCAGTGATGAGCAAACACAAAAACCGATATGTCGATAACCAGATAAACAAATAATCGACTTACCATCACCTTCAAAGTGTGTGACTTTTCGACCATTGACTTTAACCATGAGGTCACAGGGAAAGGGTGACAGACCCCGGTCAATAACCAACTCGTTCAGAAACTAAAAGGATTGTATGGATTGATAATCAAACGAAGGGAGCAGAGAACTGACATGTCAACCGAAGGGGGACTGGTTATAGTATAAAGTAAAAACCACAAATGTGTATAGCACACAATTGTGCTGATAATGACCGGTGCACATGCTTCATGTTCGGGGTAATTGCAGTGTATATCTCTTGTTACGCAAAGTAGAAAATAACACTGTCCATCAACATGAACAGACTCAGAAGATCCGGATCACATTTCTCTAAACAAAGCAGAGTTATACCAGTTTAAACAGTGCACATCGAACCCCTAGGTGTACAACATTCACGCACTGTTATACAGTCTGCAAGAATACTTATCATTAGGCATTATCGACAAACCTAAAAGTATATAAATGACCTTGGTGTTCATACAAATTTTATTTACTCAGCTCTATGAAAATAATCAATAATAAGCTACAGGCATTTAGCTACCTTCTAGCAGGTTGTGTTCAGACGCATTGACGAAAAGTTAGAAAAATGTGCGACAGTTTTTTTACATTAATCACTACGAACTCTGATATCATATTGGCAACCTACAACGCACTGTTGTGACGAGTTTGACACCGATTGACATAGTTTATCTATCTGGAAAAAACAGCTACGCGTGGTTGGATTTGTAGCACATATCACTGGAGCTGAGTTGGCAATTTACTGCAGTTTGTAACACTGAAGTACAACTGCTAATCTGCGTCAGGAGTAATGTACGTACAGTTTGAACGTGTTGGCTAAATCATACCCCTTCACAGCATTGAAATGGACAAACGAACAAAGTGGGCAGTTTTTCAGTCGCCTTGAGGGAAAACAAGGGTCTAGTGTGTATCAAATCAAGAACCACGTACAACGTCACAACATGAGAATACCAGACAGCTGTGCTGTGTCGGTGTTAGACTGGGACTAAGTATCACCAACAGGGTGCACAAAAAAACAAGTGTAACAGACTTAAACGGGATTACAGACTGTAGGTTTGACGCATCAGCGCAAGAAGCGCGCTTAAGTGCAAGTGGGTGCATGACTAATATCCTTCAAGCGGTTTGTGTACTTTATCCATCGATAAGATGGTTGGAACGTGGAACTTGATCACAAGCTGATGAAGAAACTAAGGAAAGAAAGAGAATTACGAAATAAATCATGCATAATCGTTGGGTAGCAGTCTTAGTCAGAGTTGTAGCTGGCAAACTAAAATGCATCAGATTTTTGTGGATAATAAAATTCCAGGTAGGTCTGTGCATTTCAGTGCACTGTGGGAAGCAGTTTGAAGAAAGGGTGACACAAAATAAAGGGATCTATCTCATCATTAGGAAAGCGCGGTTAACCATTAAACACATCGGTTGAAATACGTTTAGAAAAGTGGGGACNGGACATGATAATGTCGTATCGGGATCGTGGTCAAACAACTAGGTAACTTACAGGACGATATATTTTACACTTGAATACTTGAACTTATTGCATTTTTCGGTCCCTCAAAGGATGCCAGTCTCTCCCAGAATGGGTGAGTCCTCGTGTTAGCCCCAAATAATTACATCGAAGAATGAATCTCTCGAGGAGGACCTGGTGGTTGCCCTCTTGTGAAGAGGGCAATTTGGTTATAGTGAGAGAAACTATGCCCATAGTTGATGGACTACATACAGATAGCTTATCTAAATAAGCTGGAAGACCCTGATTCTAAATCTACCAATAATAAGAGGTATACCAAAATATTCGAAAACAATCTCGTCGTAAATGTAACTAGTTCGATAGGGCGATGAGATGTATCCGCAACCTGAACGTGTGAACCGCGCGTCTCAGGATCGATTAGCACTGTTGGTTCTACAGTGTCATATAGCCGCAACTACAGCATGAAAGGCAAAGCCCATTCAAGGTGTCCCTAAAGAATTTCAACAAGCAAATTATATCGGTTAACAGTGCTAGTGACCGGGTATGTGGCTCATGCCAACTTCGCAGTATCCTATCATACTGAAAGGATAAGGATTAAAAGGAGCTCAATGGACTACAGAAAAAAGTACCAGGAGCAGACAAATCCACAGCCCACAGGTAACAAAGAGGAAAGCCATTTGAGGATGAATAGGATCAGGCAAACGGCAACGGATACTCACGTGGTACTCGGTGTCCGGTGAACTCCCCCGCGACTTCGATCCGTCCGAGGACTCGTCAGACGGTGTGTGATTGCGTGATGAGGGTGCAGAATTGTTGTCCCGTAAAATCTGGCAACAAAGTCGCATGCGAAGCAGACAGTTTGGAGAGCCTGGTGTACGACGTATAGACCGGGGCCCGGGTTGCAGAGTGATAGGAAAAAGGCAGTAAAATGAGCTGTATTCTTTGGTATCTGCAGTCTAACTGACTGGTGAATAACCCTGTGTGTATGCTCATTATAGTGACTAACGCGATAATACACGTTAAAAAAAATTGGGTTCAACCTACACCAAAAAAGATACGCTAAAATTTTCTTAGATTCGTGCACCAAATTCAACAGGGTTCTCCCCACAGCAGACCTTAAGTAGGGAAAATTCGAACATATCATGATACTGGGAGTGAGGAAGCAACGCGCATGTACGGGTGTTCGTGCCGAAACTGACTGAATCAATCACATACTCACGAGGTTGAGGTTGCACCATACTCATCAGCCGATGTTACTCTGGGTGTTTTATCCCAGAATTTGACGTTCGCATTTTGTAACTTTCGCCAAACATGGCTCGATAGAGGCACAGGACACTTCCCACGTGGCTAAAGAAACAGTCAGTGGTTGGCAGGGTGCTCATAACCAAATACCAAAAAAATGACAGTTTTACCAGTGACCAGAACCAATGTTCCCTAGCAGCTCGGTGAAAATACCGAAATATGATACGGACTGTATAAACAAATTTGTTCATGAGTTGGTCGTATCATCATCATCATATTACATGGACAGATATTTTGAGGTTACCTTCTTCGAGGTTCACAAACACATCCTAGCTGATAGACAGATGTTCCATTTCGGGGGCGGCTTCTAGTTTATCCTTAAACTAATGTATTCTGGAATTGTGATACAGCATGCAAGTAAGAATGTCCCAAATATTCACCAGTGAGTAGTGGACGCATCATCACTTTAATACCGTGGAACAATTACCAGCTTCTGGTAAGATGCGAGTTGTGAACTGAGGCATTATCCCGATTAAATAAGGCCTCTACCCAACCATTCAACACCATTAGGGAAAGTAGATAGATAGCGTTTCAGTGCATGAAAGTACACATCGGAATCTTGAATGCCTCGAAGAATAACGAGGTAGCTCAAACCGTAAACCGAAAATACTCCTCGTAGCATCAGCGAATTTCTATCAGCAATCCGACTAGTGAAACACGTTAAACCATGCAAATGGTTGTTCCATGCATTCGGTCCCTTTCTCAATATCTGAAGGTCACTTCTAACGAGCTATGACAGTGATTGGAGCCGGTTATCGAAATTTGAAGTCACTTTAAATTCCAATTGTTGCATTTTCTTACGTCAGCTTTCCATCCCGTGGCTCTGTTGTAGAGCCAGCTTACCCACGCGTCCGAGGTCAGATGCAGATGGGCCGTCTCAAATTTTTTAGTATGGGGAATACTTATAGGTGGCTGCTTTTCTGGTCCCACACAGCACATAGCACAAACTAAGCTACCAGAAAACGAACTGTTCGGCCAAGATATTCCGAGCGCGACTTATTTCACAGACAGATCCACTACTGATGGCGAATGAAGACTCAACAATTGTTCCAAAATTACTGAGGTTCGAAAGGCAAATTTACCGACCTTTCATCACGGTTCCATGGAATTAAAGGAACCCATGGACTATAGTGACGGAGTTCACGAATAACTGAATAGGTATAAAAACGTATAATCCGTCGACCAGGACTAACCAGTCAGTATTCAGGGATCTCACACAAGACGGGAAGATTGTGTTGATGGACTGACCTAAAAAATAAATCTAGTGTTTCAAGGAGTGGCAACACCCAGCGGGAGGAAAACAATTCAAATGTGGTACACTTTAATGCAGGATAGTAGACAGACAATATTTTTCAACTCCTGTGATCACTCGCCTGTATCCTCTGAATCAATCTGGTTTTAAGACAACATTTGGTGCCTTTTTTACAGCTAGAGCAATCAATCTTTGCTTTCAGGTGTTGAATTCTTTGCACATTTCCCCAGAATTCATACCTAAAGAGTTCAGATTCCCTTACCACTCCTTCTCACTGATTATTAGGCAAAAACCGAGACCTACTATTTATTTCATTTTCTGGCCCAACAAACAGTCAAATAAATCGGTTGTGTACTTGGCTCAATCCAAAAGGGCTGGCTTCCATCTGTTTGGGTTCCGGGATCGTAGTAGTCTCGTGGGGAGTTCTTCCGATTCTCTTTAGAATCGCGATGGGTGTCGCAGCCTGGGCGTGTTCGTGTTGTACTCACTCCGATGGTTGTCTATCCTACCCTGCGTTCATTGGGCTTACGTTCCGAGCTATTCCGATCATATCGTTTATTCGAACGTTTCAATAGATCTTGGTGAGGATGTACTTCGTGAATGGCACACAACCTCGACCCCGATATTAAACGCCTCATGCAGTCGCAGGCCAAAATGATCGAGGCTCTGTCCAAGAGGCTAGATATGCTGGGCCAGCCTGCTCCCTCCAATGGCCCCCGTCATTGAACCACTACGCTCCTGACATCGGAGTAACCTTTGAGTTCTGGTTCAGGCGCTGGACCCAGTTTCTCCTGATAAAAGGTGCAAGTGGCTGGCGCGGAATTCGGAAAATCCTTGGGTTACAGACACAAAAGAATTAGAACTCTCGAGGGCACTGGGGAAAGCATCAAGGTGGAGTGAGAGTGGCACTACGCTGAAAGCATTTTCCCTAATTGTGTATATCGGTATTTTTGAGAAATAACGTCAGGTCAGGAAACTCATGAATATATTTAATCTCACTAGACTTGAAACATTTGAACTTACGAACGACCTAGTCGCATACTCACACTAAAGATTAAATTATTAAAATTGACGGTTATCGAATTGATTGTCGTGCCAAAAGTTCGGCGGACACCTTGTGACTCATATTCGTAATGATTGGTGTAAGCACGAGAATCAGCCATTCATGTGATTCAATGTTCATATTTGTGCATCCGCGCACGAGAGTAAGCAAAATTACTGCAGCAATTACCATTCCCTAAAAAACAGACATTCCTTCAACCTGTCCAGTAGATGAATTCATCAGCTTCTTTGAATCCGTCTGCGTTGCCCTGAGCAATCGCATTCATTCTTCTGTGTGGTGTTTATGGTAACCTTCATATGCATATTTCAAACACTCGGTTTGATAAACAGAATACTTTCGAACATAACTTGTGACTTTTGTTAACAGTATTACCCTTTTTCTACCTCTTCGCTGCACGTTGGATCCCCCTAACTACATGCTAATTAAAAATGTTCCAGCAATTCATAGCAAGTCTAATCAAATAAAATTGTCGACAGCTGCAACCTTTGCGCAAGTATCTCAGAGAAATGGTTGCTAACACTGATTTAATCTCGTCCTCCCAAGCAGATGCATTCACTCTTCACACTGATTACCTCAGCTTCTATCACAGTCTGTTATGTGTAAGACGCACTGTTGACAAAGTATCGAAAATCGGTTCACGCAGATCGGGAATTTTTGCTTGCTCACCGAGCTTGGTACTTTTTAAGAACGCTTCATCATCAGCCAAGGTAACATTCTCACAAACATTGAAGATATCAGCTCGGTTGGTGATGAAATGTTTGCAAACAAACTGCCAAGCTCGTCCAACTGGCGAAAATGAAAAAATCTGTACATTCGTAGCAACAGTTGTTCTTCTTCATCTCCCACTTGAAAAAGAGCCTCCACTTCTGAAGAATGAGCAACTGCAAAAACGACTACTAAATCCACTAAGTGTGAACTTCGAAAACTTGCTTCGTTGTCTGTTACATTCTGTAAAATGGAAAACGGAAGCGAAACTTGGTACATCCTCAGGTAATTTAGAGATGCTTCCTTCCATAATCAGTCGTTACCAGTGGATGTTGAAGGGCTGGACCTCAGATCTGACAACAGTTAGTTCTTAACCTTCTAAACAGTTGGTGGAAGCCTTATGTTAAGACCCTGTGCCATGCGTCATCGAATCAACCGACGTTATACAATAGCCTGATAAAATAATAATGATAATAGTTGGTGGGTTTGACCTTCGCTTTAGGTTTACTTTAGGGCGCGATTCCGGCCCCACTTCCAGATTATGCATTTATTTACACAATAATTCTCTTGCATACCTTTTTCCGTGATGAACAGTACAAGGGGTGAACCTCATAGGTATGACGACCTCCTGCTCCTGGAAACCGGTAACTGAAGCCCCGGGACCTGGAGCGGCGAACCGCAAAAGGTCCCACAAAGTTGGACGTGGCGTTGATCTGGACGACAGCGAAGCTGTCTGCCACCAACGTTGGATGGCGGTGACTGATTCCGAACCTTGGACCCTAGCGCCCAAAACACGATTGTGATTGCGGCTTAAACCGCCTGACAAATAACACCCCATCATTGCCTGTTCTTATATGTAGTTTTCTTATCAATTATGTAGATGACCTCATTTCTGGCATGCAAACGTTGAAAATACTATCTTTCTCGTATTTTCAAAGGTTTCTTTTTAAATTCACTGTAAACTTGGTGTAAACGTCACTCAATATGCTCACGCTACATTCTCCTTCAAAAACAACACGCTTCATTTTAAATTCCTTAATACTTCTTCCTAAATATTACTCAAAGATACACTACTCACTAAAAAAACACTTCTTAAATACCTTGATATAAATTTTAACTGAAAGCCGACATGGTTCGACCACGCCAATAATTCATGCCTCTCAACTGGACGCGCAATCATTCTCCCTGAATGTTATTCGACACTTTGCAATTGCATCTTGCCACGCCAGCATTACCCGTTCCCAGTATTTTTTCTCAGTATGCTTATAATAAATTTCAAGCTAGTGTCTATATCTCTCAGGTATTTGTTTATTTGCAGTAGTGTCCTTCATGCAATTCTGGACACCTTTATTTTAGCAAAATATTTCAAGGCTTGTGGGAACATGTCCCACAAAATCCTTCCTGAATATACACATACAACGTACATCAAAACGCGAACAAATGTAATTCTACCTGCAAAAATTATTTGTACTCTGGTCGATTGTAACTCACTTTGCCAGCTTACCTTTTAACTTTCATTGATGTAAAAAGCGGTCACTTCGATTTTGAACAGAGGGCGGATGCACAAACCCATTTACATTCTATAAAACTGATGATTATCACGGTTCACAGTTATCGAGTATGCATCCAATGGGTGAAAACAGTACACACTTGAATTGACTTTAAGTGAAATGAACTAAAGTTGAACTGCTTTCTGTGCGCGGAGCATTTTCCACCTCTTGAAAAATACCCGGTAGAACAGGAATGTAGTAAAGTGCTCCGATTTTTAATGAGATAAGAGATCAATGGAGTTTTCACAGAAAAGGCAGTACATGGGGGAAAATGGGAACAGTTCGACGGCAGCAGCAACAATAAAAAAGACTAACCTTCCATGGCGACCTTCAAGTGGGCAGGAAAATTACGGAACGGGAAAGGAGTGAGAAAGCCCAGAGATCCGAGACGAAACGCCAGCACGGGTGGCACAACTCGCTGGGAAGACAGATGAGAACACAGAGAGATTGAATTGGACGCTCAGATAAAACATGTAAAATACGACGGATACAGTTGGTGTGATATTTGGCAAAGTGAGGTTGCCTATTGATAGACGAAAAGAAGCTATAAAAAACAAACAGATTTGAAGTATTTTGGACAACGACATCATCAAACCTAACAAGAACTGCGAGAATCAGGAAATGTTCTCAGAAGTCGAATTAGAATTGAACTCCAGCCATAACGTGGTGACAATCCCATTCAGCACTGATCTTTGTACATTAGTTACGGGTGAACAACCGAATGAATCAGTCACACACTTGTATCTGGAAAGGTAAACACGTGGTGTAAAAGATAGATCGCACGTGGCTTTTCCTGTCGTCCTTTGCAACACAATTTTTTCACGCTTAGTTCATGGATCGGTTTACTGGTTCTTATGATTATAGTGGCCTCGGAAAGCCTCGGTATGGTCGGGGATGAGTGTCTCGGATTGCAGCTGATCGCCCCTCCCTTGCACCTCACGAAATGCTCCCATAAGATAATGCGTTTCAAGTAGCTTCTGCTGAGGAAGCCATACAGCGTTCTCTTGGTGTCTGGTGTTTTCTCAAAGTGATGGGACGAGAAGTCAACATCCGAGGCTATAAACGGGTCCGTGAACCACTGGTCACCTACGAAGACTAAATACCTTGCTTCCCTGATTCCAACCAAGAAACGGCGTACGAAACACGCGCACACCCTCCTGGTAGTGGCATTGGTCACCGACCCGATTGGGCATCGAGGTGTATATTGGGCACCTTGGACGTTTGACCCCGTCCAAGGGGCGTATGGTCTGATGAACTGAACACCAACCTCAATGGATTTCAGGCTTCAACCACCACCCCGCTGCCTTACGGGTCAGGTTTTGGGTAGCCGAAGGCTCCGGTTGTGCATTCCTTAGGAAAATTCACCCGTTTTTGCATGGGTAACCTAGCCGTATTACACCCTCGAGCAAATCGTGGATGAAAATGATCGTACCATTTCGCCGGTTCGCCGAGCTTGGCAATTTGTTTGCAAACGTTTCATCACCAGCCGAGGTGACATCATCAGTGCTTGTGAAGGGGCAGTGTTCTGCTTGTATCCGTTGGTTTATACATGTTCTCCTGCCCGGACTATTTTTGTTTCTTGTTCTCACTCTGTTTGACTCGGTTCACCGTTAAACTGGTGCGCGGGGCTGGAAGGGGTTTGTCCTTTCGTCCTGATTGCGGTTTCGTTCCGTTCTCAGGTCACGGCGTGACCTTTTTTGTTGCAACATTTGATCCTTGAGTTGCATTGGCGTATACACGTGATCCAATTCGATGTGCTCGTTTATTGGGTTGATTGAAGAGTGCCAAGCCTCGAGAAATTCTCTGGTACGTTTTGGTGGGGCTTGATCGATAATTCTCCCTGATTCAAAGTCAAACAGATATCCTTCTTGATCTTCGTTTAGGGAAATCACCGATAATGGATCATGTCTACTGACTACTGATTGGTGTTCAAGGATCCTTGTTGACAGTTTTTCTCCAGTTCGGGTAATGATGAAACGTTTGCAAACAAATTGACAAGCTCAACGAACAGGCGAAATGAAATTCAGTTCACCCGAGCTACGAGAACCGATTTTAAAAATTCTGTCAATGATCGTAGCATTTGTTTGGCACAGTCTGAACTCAGATGTGTTCGTATTCTTTATTACACACCTTATTGTGATGAACAACAGTCGGGATCAACCCCAGAGTCACCAAAGCCTGTTATTTAGTGATAAAAACCGGTAACACAAGCCCCGGGACTTGGAGTGGCGAACCACATGCTGATAGTCTGTGTTTCTCCCTCCCCCNCCCTCTCCCCGTATCGGCCATCTCTTGGCACCAAACGGCAGTGCCAAACAGTGCCATCGTATAGGCGGCAGCATACACTCGACTGACTTGACTGATAGCTGGAGATCGCAGCGACAGTATATTTGTTTCAAGTAGACAAATCGTTGTAATATGGACGCCGAAAATTCGATTAACACAAGAGTCTCATAGGTTCAAAAGAGAGAAAGATTTGTGCCAGTTGTTTTAAATGTGGTGGTCTAATGCATACGATCTGATGTTAGATGGCCTTACAGTCACACAACTTAATTTCAAACCGATCGTACTGGAGAACCTTGAGCGCTTCATCACTTTCATTTCCACGACTTACACTGTCGATTAACATAACCAGGTAATGAATAAACTCCAAGAGATTACGGGGATGGATTCTCATTTTGTACAACCGTGAAGTTTGCATTTCTGTGCACAGATTTCGCATGCCCTATTTCGGCTATTCATCAAATAAACCAATGGAGAAGCAAAACGGCGAAAGGAATACAAAGATTCAGGGTAAAATGGATATGCATGAAAAATGATTGGATACAAGAGTAAATATAAGCATCACTTTTTCAACTGATTACCGCATTTTGGTGTGCAGCGAAATAAAACCAAGGAAGAAGGACAAAAAAGCATCACAAATCTCACTTTGTCACTTCAAGTTTTACAATTCAAAAATAGTGATCGATTGGTGTGCATGAAATCAGATAAAAAATTCATCAAATATTTTACCGCACCCGTGTATTTGGGTAGAGAGTGCAAGATTCTTTCAAAATTTTAAACTACTTTTGATATCAGAAACATTTCACGTAAACAGCACACAGAGAGAATTGGACAAAAAATCAGGAATCCGTTACCCATGCATCATCAAGTGTATTTGACCAACAATGGAGAAACAGTGCATTAGGAACATATATATTTGAAGGATAAAGGTTTAGCTTTGGTTTCGGAGTTAAAAAACTCCTCCGATCGCCCAAGCTGATTATCC
>UZAN01047146.1:0-11086 GCA_900618425.1 Echinostoma caproni
ATTCACTGTAGCCTACATTCTCTATCTCCTACCCGGATCTCTATGTGGCTCCTTTTTCGATGTGTAACGGTTCATCTGTGTAAATATCTTATGGGACAAGAGAAGCACCAGCTTGTAAGCTATTCCCATAATAAAACTTTGACTTTGAAACTTTGAAATTGAATAGTGAGAACTCGGAAGCGGACTGAAAACCCACTGAACAGCGCAAAGTTAGGTAGAACGGATACGAGCGGTGCATACAGTTAATTATATTAGATAAATATGCAAATCTATATCACAAGCAACAAACAATTATCGTTCAATTCTTCAATGTCCAATCGACAACGATATGGTTTCTTTGTTTGCCTTCTTGAATTCAGCCAATCAGGGTGGTGCCAATGAGACCACAGGATTGGTCGGTTATCCCGTTTCTTGATTGGTTACCTGGAAGCTGTACCGCGGTGCGTGCGCACACAATCATTACACCTTGTCACTTTCTTCTCGTGGCAGAGGTGTTTTGCAATCAAACTGAGAGGACGAAAAGCCGACATCCGGGGCTATAACCGGGTTGGTGAACCACTGGTAGTTCACCTAGGGGAATTGGCCATAACCCCTGATTCAAAACCAGCACAGGGGTGGCTTACGAATCACACACATTCCTCTTCGTGTCAGTGGCCACCAGCTCGACAGGGCATTGAGGTGTATTGGGCACCTTGGTTGTTTGACCCCATCTAAAAGTCACATGATCCGATGAGCTGCACAACGGCTCCCAACAGACTGCGGTTTTAGCTCACCGCCCCACTGCCTTGCGGGTCAGGCTTTAGCTAGTCAAAGGTTCTGGTTGTGGATTCCTCAGGAAAAAAGATGGATGTATATGTCATGTTTCGGCCCCGTGAAACATTTTGATAAAAACGAACTCAGTCCGCTCCAGTCCAGTAACTTTTGTTCTTCCAAAATTCAGGGGGGGGGGAGATATAACATATTGTCCTCTACCCCCCTGCGTAAGATGTGATTCCACATGTAACCGGCAAATCAAGCATATAAGTATAGATTACACTCGTGCAGCATGACACTCGTGTTGGAAAACATTACAGTTTTCATTATTGTACGTGCATATCGACACCTATGAATGAACAGTATTCAATCCGAACTTTATCTCCCACAACAATGTTACTAGCTCTCTTATATCACCGATTGAAGTTAAACGACCTTGGTTGTCTCAATAAAATCCGTAGTAGTTCGAAAGTTTTAACTCAGAAGTTAAGTATATTTTATGCAGTGCAGCAAGGAAGCTTATTTTTTCTCATAAATGGTTATTGTTTCATGGGATTGTTTATTCTGGTCAATACTATATATAAATAAATATACATATAAATGCTGAATAGCCTGACTTTCCCTCCGAAGCTGCAAGTAAATGAGTCGATTGTTGCAAATTTTCTGCCCTAAAGAAATTATTAATTTATGCGGCTACAAACTATTCACGTCCAACCCCCTCGTTATAAATAAAATAGAAATGTATTGTAGCAAACATAAAACGTGACCTAAGGCGTTGTTTGGGGTGCGCAGTTTTTGGATGGGTCCAGTGCACTGTTTAGTTCATTCAGTCACAGCCCAGCAATTGGGATTCAAATGTATTGGAATCTTTGGAAACAGGGTTAACTGTCTTCGCAGATGTTGCCTAACTTGACTTAAAAACGTCTGTGGACAACACTTCCATCTCGGAGCATACATCAACACCAACTTCAGCATTCCAAGCATCAATCATTCCACGTCTCATCACTCAGTAAATACCTGAAGCACGTACCGACTTAATTGACTTATTATGTCAGGAAAAGACATTTCCAAAGCATATTTAGTTTTTTTTTACTTCTTTTCATCACAACTTATGTTGATTAATAAATTCGTTCTGTGAAAGGTAAATTAAATATAATAGAAAAACTAAATAAATGTTTTCACTTTCAATTTGTGTGCATTGTTCATAGAAGATTACTGTAAACTTTCAGGAAACGGGGCGCGGTCACACAAAGTCTGCTCAGATAAATCGGGAATCAGGGGAATGATGCGTTTGTGGCTGTTCGAATTCAGGATATCTGAGAGGATAGCCTTTGATAGCCTTACCACTCGATCACCACAGCCTCATGTGCGCGTCTTGGATGAGTTGAATGCTCTTTGACGGGAAAGCACTGAACTGGTTTTATTCATCGAATCGACGTGAGACACGATCACTGGCCTTTTATGCTGAATGGTCTAGTTGCTTTGTGTGTACTCACTCGTAATACAGGGGAGCAAATTTCTTGCTCAGAATTTCTCATCAGAATGCCCACGTAAAATACCGGATCCAATTCAATCTGAACGAATTGGTGGTGCAACCTCGGCTGTGGAACGGACGACAAAAGTGATCGCAATTAATCTAGCACAACACGCACACACCGGGTTGAGAACGCATTACACAGTAATGAACAAGCAACCGTACAGGACTAGCGTAACCCATATTTTGATGAGCTCCTTTCCGGTCATCACCCCTGGTTCTGGCTCAATTGAGTAAGTTGAATTATTTAATGGTATGTAGGTGAGGCTCAGCTCCCCACCCATGATGGCGCCTCCTTACTTGTTCGCTAGGTGCGTGTGTGATCAGGTGATTAGCATGCGTGCATCGATAGGGGATTAACGAGATCGTGCGTTTCGTGCGAAGAGGTGGATTATGCCCATGAAAGTGTTCCGCTGTCCAATTATTAGTTTACTGACACCTCTGTGACAGAGGATCCGCACTTGATCCTCAAATGGTTGGATGAAAAAGCAGGAGTGTGTGTGTGTGTGCGTGTGTGTAGTGTGTCTGCGAATTTTCCGTAAGATTTCAGCAGCCAGGAAGCATTCCGTTTATAGGAAAGAGTTGCTTCTTTTCTGGGATTAACTGTTCGCATCATTTCACGGCATTCTTTAACATCCATCCTATATGTCTATCAATTATTGGAACAACCAATGCAGAAAAAGAGCTGTTTCGCTGATGGATCGAAGATCACGCCGTTCTTGTGAACCCTCTCTCTCTCTCTTTGACGGACCATCTTTTAATTCACACACATATACACACTGACACACCTTAATAAACTTGGTGAATGATTTTGATTAATTTTTGGTGTTTTCTGAAACGAAACATTTATGATAATTATAAAGATGATGGTTTGGGAATAATATCAATGTAAAGGTCATTCAATTTGGAAAATTCAACATGCCTGTTGATTCAATATTTATTCAGTTTTGGACTACTGCCCTCCCTTTGTATGCCCCATCCCTACCCCGCCTTATAATGGACGTATTTGTTGTTTAGATCACTTCTGATGATCGTTCCAGACAATTGTATATTCACCCGTTAGCAAACCACTTGACCTCAACCCATTTGAGACACTTCAATGGACACACTGATATCTGCTCACCCATAGTTGTCNTAGTTGTCAGCACTTGTGACTTTATTCGTATACAATTTGATATGATATAATATAACCCATATCTCCCCACTGTCAGTATTCGAGAAGTATCCCCATTGTATTCACCCCCACCCATCGTCCATCTTGAGAATACATTTGGTCTTCACATCATGATGTATGTGGTGACATATTGATACGAGCAAATCTGTTCCATGTGACCTGTGCTCCCTTCCTTTCCTATACAAGTGAGCATTGCTCATTTCGCATCAAATTATTGCTGCTTGTGCCTCACCTATTTCTCCGCGTGTTTTGCCGTTCGCTCTTGTTTACCCATATCTGTTGCCGAATTCCTATTCGTATTGCCAACGAAACACCCCCGGGACCGAGTGGTTCTGATTGGTCGGTTTGTCCCCTTTAAATAATTTGTTTCCTTTGACGTTCCCTATTGTATGGTCTGCCGGTGCCTAGCGAGTGGCGTGACTCGGTATCCCGTGACATTTCGATTTACGCTGCCTGGTTTCTGAACTGGATTGCTCATAACTTGAGTTATGTTCTACATAGTGCCTGTTTTTCCGTACCTCAGTACACGTAGATTACCGAAAACGTGTTCTATCTGCCTGCGCGTCACTATATCATTGGACACCAATCCGGTACAATCACTATTCCTGTTTGCATCCAGCGTCACTAATCAGAAAAACAAATCATTTGAAGCTATGCTGATGATAGAAGTGTTTTATCGTCCCAGGCACAAAACTTCTAGTAGTACCCTCAATCATCCACATGCTGGCATAAAAGTGTAAAAATTGTTCATATTAGCGGATAATGATGTTTCCCGTTAAATGGATGATATATTACTGAATAAAACGTCAGTTTGGTGCGATTTAAGGCGGGATTAATCAGGTGCAAAATTGAGGAGGTACGCTACTACTGTATAAAAAAACTCATGGTCTGTCAACTTGGCATAACCAAATTAAAACCCGTAGTCGCACCAAGCGACACTGTTTGTGTACATCTCGGTTTTTACCAATCCGATGGTTTCGGCTTCAAAACAGTGCTAATGAACCACTTGTATGAGTGATAGTCTTCTGATGAAAATTTTAGTTGTTCTCTTCAGCAATTTGATCGCTTTTTCTTTAACCATCATGTGCCCATGGATAACCAGATTTTGTGGCTTTCTGCACGAGGTAGTCCGAACTGTAACCTTGCTGCGAGCGGCCGAATCATGTTGCGAAATCGTCGTTCCTCTCTCTGTCCAATAAAACGAGCATCAAAAATGCACGTGACTGGAGAGCAATAAAACAATCTGTTATTAGTAAGCGGTTTAGTTCTTGCCACGATCCGACCGATTTGTCCGTAATAAGGCCGAGAGGCCCTGAATGCGGCATCAGTTCCAAATCAGAATTTCAGCTCTTTTCAAACTGGCTTTAATTTTTAAAAACAAGAAAAGACGAGTTTTGTGTAGATTTGTACTCTTCTATCTAAATCCCTTCTGTGAAACGGAATGGTAACCTATTGGTCGTTCATTCAGAGTATCCTTCACACACACACAACCGGATCAATATCCTGTTGTTAACCCTCTTATAGCACCCATGTGTTATGTCAGTTTCATCCACCTCATTGATCTGTGGCTATGAATCCGGATAGCGGAACCACTTGCATACACCATTGGGTGTGTTTGCTCGCGTACGTGGCTCCGTGTGCTGTACCTTTCAGGGCTGACTGACCCTAAAACCCAGTACTCAACCACATCATCGTACACACACACACACACACACACAAGCTGTCCGTTCACGGCATTGAAGAGTGACTAACGATCGAGTGTTTCAGGTCCAAACCGACCCAGATTCATGTGCACATTTAGTCGATCAGCGAGCTCACTATTCCCTCAAATGATTGCCCGTCTGAATCCGTTGAGTGTCATTAGTCTCTCTTGAAAGTTCACTGAAAAGCAAACCGTCGTTTCTGTTACAGTTAAACATGTGTAGGAGATTGGTCGACCATGAAACTGAATTTTGATCTTCACATATGGAAAACGTTGATTATAGGAGTGAAAATAAAAACGTTTCGTTAATAGACACCTGATGAAAACTCCGAAGAAAGTAGAAGAGTTTTCTGTCTGCGAAAAGCCCTGTTTGTGCCATTACTGTAGAAACAGTGACAAGACGGAGGACTGGGTGACAAGAACGATGAGCCAAGCGATAAGGTAGACGTTCAAAACAGTAGCACTGTGCATCATTTTATCTGCGCTCCCTGGAGTTCAAATCCATCTGAAAGTTGGACTATTTTCCCACCCGCTCACTGGCCACCTCCATGTGCATCTGCTGGTTTCCTTACCCATGATGAGTGAACAACGAGGAGATAACAAGTAAAGAGAATAAGGGGAAACCACGCTTGGGACACGGAGGAGCGCCATGTGCCTCACCTACTCGAACCGAATCAGCATGTAGATATAAGTCAGGCGTCTACAACAGTTTATCGTACTCTCTGTTATCATCTAAATCATGTTATTATCTTGATGGGTACTTGGCCGCCCCCTTATGCAACCGGAATCGTTTCTTTCATACGTTACCCCTGGGATCGCCACCTGTCAGGCGATCAACTGATTTGAGCGTGGTAACTGGCAGGAAATCATGACCACGTTGAAGGGGACAGCTCAAATAAAATTTTCAAGCATATAGACTTGCACGCAATGTGATAAAATCCACCTCAGACTGGATCAATCGATATTGAATGCTTGACACCTAGATATTCGTAAATGATCAGTTACGGGATTATCGATCAACAGCTTATTTCACCTGTCAACCTTGATTTTAATTGGGATCCAATGAGAACGTGTATCCATTTTTGCACGATCTGCGCCACACCACCGGTCGGAGTTGATTCGTGTGTAACCAAACCAGATGACACTTGCGATGCGTTGAGTCTGTTGCAACCCTCATTTCACACACGCGCATTGTTGGCTACTAATGTTTATGCTTTATTTGTATCAGCCGCGATCAGACAATGCCCAAAACTCAGTCGAACTTGCTTTCTCAACAACCCGACGATAAACCAGAAATCATNTCATGGCGAACATGAGAGAATTTTGGTACCGTCTTTCTTAACAAAGTGCTCACTTGTGAAATACGAAGAAATGTGGTCACGGAACAAAAAGGTTTTCAGATTTTAAGGACTCAACTGAATCATTAAGGTGGATCATCAAAGCATATCCGGGAATTGACAGAACAACTTAGTAAACATGGTATGAATGATACGCACAAATGTGACATCAAAAGCTCTCAACGATTGCACAGAATCTATCTTAATAGATTAACCAAGTTCCAATTCGCATAAGATCTTTTATGCATCTAGTGAATCTCCTTATCTCGAATCAGCTCAAATCTGCAACAGATAGATTGACCTTGAAATACGGCTGCTATTTGTCCTCCTCTATGACCGTGACGAATAAAGTATTTGGCTGTCAAGACAAACAATCAATGTTTATCAATGCGTCCATGATTGACGTGATAAACTTTGTTTGCAATCATATATAAAACAGTTTACTCAGTATCGGGGTACGTTAAACTAATGCATTTACCGCCATAAAACGAGTTAAATATTTATGAATGCAATATCATTCTGCTTTGTTAATTTCCGCTAGTCTTTTAGTTGTAAGAAAATAGGGAACACCACATTATTGCCGACTAACCAAGTCAAGTCAGTCAAGTCAATTCACGTAAAGATATGGCTTTATACACCTCGAAGAGTGGATATTCAGCAACCACATAACCACAGCTTGTGCGTGTTGATTCTAGTTTTAAATGAATGCACATGGGCTAAACCAAGGGGCACATTGTTCTCACAGCGCTTTGCTCGATTGTCAATAAACAAATCTAGCGGACGGAACACGCAGTTCAACCCTCGAGTCCGATTCCCCACTGCATACCGTGCCAAGGTCAGACAAAATAAGAGCAACACAATGTGGTTCCTATTTTGTTTTGGCGTTCACATGAAATTTTTCATGGCGGCCCATATAATCTGAGTCTAGTGATAGTTGGTTATCATTAAGTTGCTAAAACCGTTAGCATTTCTTTCACATATCACATAATTTTCTAATACCACTAATTTTGTCTTCTAACATTCATCGCATGACACGTTTTATCATGCCTGCTCCTTGCATAAATGGATATAAATAAACATGTTGAGTTGGATAACTATTTCCTTCCTGATCCCTCCCAATTTCGCTGCAAGCGTGTACTTACAAAATCGTAATATTGGAAAATGTAACGCCAGACAAGTGAATAAAATGTCATTGGACAAGACACACTGGCTCGTTGTAAGTCTATACGTGGGATTAACTAGTTCCATTGTTTCTTCACGCACACAATTCAGGCGCTGCTCAACATATGGCAATATACTGAGTAACAGAAATGCTTGCTTGCACTCCTGAAGGCCAGGCAAAAACCAAAATCGAACCCAGAGAATCTCAACCACTAACACAAGCTGTTATGAATGATTAGCATCAGGTAGAAATGTCATACCAATGTTTGGGAGCATGTTTTCAAATATTTAAAATAAGTTATTGGTGACCAATTCTAAACATTCTTCTGCCACCTCATCGCCTGACTGTTAAACATTGTATGCATGAGAATATTCCGCCAAACGGAACGCAACTTCAGGGTCAGAAGGACTGTTCTGATACAAAGCAAGTAATTCTGAACAAAGATGCTCATACTTTTTTGAGCTCACAAAAACCAATTCTCATCCTTTTGATACGAGTGAAAAGTTAAACTTCCCGAGTTTATTTATACATTTGTCGGTTGTTTTTGCTGTTTTTTGTCTGTTGTTTTGGTTGTTATTGCGGTTGCTATTGTTATTGTCGTTGTTCTCTGTAGTAGTAGTAGTAGTAGTAGTAGTAGTAGTAGTAGTAGTAGTGTTGTGCTATACTACTCACTTGTGAGTAGTACGCAAAAACTTGCGATCAGCGGTTTCTTTCAACGACCAAAAATGAACAAGACCTGTTGGTGGATCTGTTAGTGGACCGATACATTACATATCCTGTGTTTGCGGGAGTTCTGCAGACTTGTTCCAAATGAGATATTTTGTTGCATGATTGATAATTAAACCACATCCCGGCTGTGATTGGCAATAAATAACTATCCTCGATCAGCACCGTCTTCTGGAAATATAGTAGTAGTAGTAGCAATAGTAGTAATTATTGTTGTTGTTTACATGCACGACACACACACGACTGAGATTACAGACGTCAGTTAAATGGAAACCAAATTATTGAGTTCAGTAACAGAAATGCAGTGGAATGCCACGCACGGACAAATCGCGTGGTTTAATCGCTTTCTCTAAAGTCAAGAACAATTAAACAGACGAATTACACAGAGCACCCCAAATGACTAGCGCAATCTAATTTGCATTTTCATAAGCGATTTAGGAATTTTCTGTGAAAAAAAGACTCAATTCTCCATTAAGTCCGCCTAATATGTCGATACATATTTGATATGTAAATCCGTACAACTGTAAATCAGCAATATGAGTTATCTACATTTTATCTGTAATTGTAACCACTTTGTTCATTTATAATGCAAATGAGCGAATTATTCCGTTTAATCGAACTTGTAACCCGCACACCCCGGCTCTACCGAATGAAACAAAAATAACTTATTTCAACACAGTTTTTCACACGCAGACAGATAGCCACTAAGGATATCTTCCATTTATTGCCGTTTACCAAAAGCAGTGTAATGCAATTGAGTTTATTCTTTTTCAGAAAACGGAAAATGAAAGTTTGATAACAAATAATTGGATTTCATTGGCTTTTTTGCCAGTGCAGACAAAATAAATCTGCAATCAAAATAAAAAATATATCACTCCACATTTGACCAAAAGAAGTGACCTAATAGTTGTTAAAATGGTTGCCTGTAAACACCGTTGATTAGAGCATAAGGAAAAAAATAGAATGCCCACTGATACGCGCAGACGGATTCCACCTCGAGGCACAGAGAGAGAGAGATCAGTCTATGGATCAGGCATCAGCTCAGAGAACAATGTTTTGCCCACACACGCGCTTACAAGTTTATTTTATGCAGCTTTGTAGACAATACATCAAGTGGTACGAATGTTAGATGACTGGTTGCAAATGATTCATGACGGAAGGTTTGAGAATTTACCTAAAGGAACCGGCAAAAGTCTGTAAGGATGGTTAAAAAACAAAAGTGAGATGGGACAAACAGACGAAAGCACGCTTGCGTAAACCTAAATAAATTCGTCCTTGGATTCTATGCAAAAGTGGATATATTTTAAGCATTTTTTATAATTTTGCATTAATCAAGAACTCCGAACTAAACTCCATATGTAGATATTTTGGCTTAATAACCGAGGCACGACAAAGAAGACAAAAGGCAAAATATGCCCTGAAAGGAATTCAGATAAATTGAACGCTTGTTCAGATTGAAATCAGAAGTGGCGAATATAGAGTGGATTGCTGGTAAGATTTTGGAGGACTTTAGCAGCAAAAATAGGCCGAATCAAACCGATGTTGTCGTCATGTTCAAAAACCAGTCTGGAGATACACGTTGACAGGTCAATGATAGAGATGAAAGATACGGAGTAACCAAAACCATTCATCAAATCATTCACCGCAGGGTGGGATCCGGTGAAGAACAATGTCCACGGAAACGATTTGAGCCGTAAAACGTGGCAGAAAAGCATCCCACAATTGTGCTGTTTATCTATTTGTTTCACCAAACTACTTAAGACTTTATTGAGTATCGCTAAGAAAACGTAACACAATCCCTGTCACACTCTCTTTGAGCATTGATACATCTCAACTGTTTTGTTGTAAATCGACGGTATTGATCAAACTCGTACAGCACCCTGACTTGCGTCAGATATGTTCCTCCCAGCGCACAGTGCTTCGATCCTCATTCATGGGATTCAATACGAAATTGCCGCACATCAGACGCAAACATAACTAATAATTTCCACTCACCTTTTGCTTCTGTTGGTCTAAAAACATAATTGGAATTTGAATGCGATGGAAATGTTTGTGATGACCGATATAGAGGGCTGGACAGCAGTTTCGTCAGCATTGCGTACCTTTTGTGTCCCTTTCAGGACTCGAACCGCGAACATTCGGGTAGGGACTTCAAACACCTATCCCTGAACTAAACGCTCTACGGTCAATATATTGTGCAAATGTCTCAACCAATTTTAAAGTTTCTAGCTTGGATTCGCCCATTCGATTAGTCAGGAGCACCAGGAAATATTCATTGTTCTGGGTATGCGTTTTACTCCTTGCGAGATCGTGAATTCCCCACGAGTTGAAAGGACACGAGTATTGCAATTTCATTTATTTTCATTGCTCTATTTGCTAGTCTTCATTTTTGAGCACTGGATGTAGTCGCTTTTATATGGAGTCCACCAAGTTGACTTTCAAATAGCATTTGCCGGTTTCCTCTAATACATGTCACACCCTTCTGACTGACGACCACTCTCGAGTTAGCTAACGTATCCCTGTTCCGAACGCAGGGAAACGTTTTCCAATAATTGTATTGATCAGAATGAACACCTTCATGGAACAGTTACCATTTACCAGAAGGATAAATTTCAATTCTGCTCTACATTATATATTTTATTTTATATATATATATATATTGTATCGCGCAAATTCAATCGGTGCTACAAGAAAACTA